>JANIJG010009471.1:0-25526 GCA_024611175.1 Megaceryle torquata | reverse complement strand
AAAAAAAAAAAAAAAAAAAAAAAAAAAAAAAAAAAAAAAAAAAAAAAAAAAAAAGTAATATCCATCTCAGAGGAGCCTGCACTGGTTTTCAGATTTCCACTGATCATGTAGTACCATCAGTAGCAGAAGTTGTAAATTGTCTTCCCATTTCCTAGAGATATCATTCTCATTTTAGTAGCAAATAGTTCCTGTAAATCATGCACTTTTGCTATAGATGTGAACACAGTTAGATGAATGAAAAATGCTAAGAAGCACAACAGTTTTCTTTATAAATAAATGAGATGTGGAAGGAGATGTCAAACCCAGAAAGGGTTTTTTTGGGGTTCCATCATTTCTGGATTCCACAGTTAAATTTTTCATACTGTTTCTGAATTTTAGGGGTCTTTTTTAAGTAGCATAAAAATGAGAGGAGAAAGCAAGAACAACAGCAAAAGAAGCTTACTTTAAGTCTATTTTTTTCCAAGCTGAAATGAAATGTTGCTGTTCTGAGTCCTTAGAAAGGATGTTTATTCTACTCTAAATAAAACTGAAGTATATTTTTAAATGAAACATCACCTCAAATTACTTCGAAAGCATCCAAATAAAAAAACATTTACATTTTTTCCAAAAACCCTTTCCCATTTTCCTACTTTTTTTTTTTTTTTTTTTTTTTCCCCACAACGGAAACAAATCTCTTTGATCAGCATGAATTCACAAAACATTCCAGTCAACCAACTTGCATAATTTCAGTGGGAAAAGTTCTTATTTGCATCAACCCTTCTGTCCAGTGCAGCCACCTCTCAGGAGGCAGAGAGAAAACAGCCTGGCAGAGCTGAGTGAGTTTTCCTGAGGCCAAGGCTGCAGAAGGATGGCGTGGAGCACTCTCTCCCCAACACACAAGATATCCACTGGTCAGAGCAGGCAGAAGAAGGTTCAGAATGTCTCTTATCCCACTTGGAGCAGGATGTGCAAACCCAGATGTATTGTGTCTCTACTTCTGGTTAGGACAACAATGTCCATATCCATCTTTTGGAAGAACAGCATGATCTGCTTTATCCAACATTCAACTCATGGAGCAAGCTCATTTTGGCATCTGTAGGCCTAACATGGGATCTCTGATATCAGCACATAAAGGTAGGAAAATGCTGGATGGGATTTTAGTGCCTTTAAGTGTGAAGAAGCTAGAAATATGAAGCACCATTGTCCACAAGCTGGAAAGGCATCTATGTTGAGTTAACCAGAGGAAGCTGAAAGTTTAGTATTGTTTTATTCCAGCTAAGTTGCAGATCACAAGTGATTTTTAAAAACTATGTGCAGACTGAACTTCTGAAGGCTTTACTTGACCACTTCTCTGTCACATGATGGAGGAATGAAAACAGCTCTCTTATGTGTTTTCATACCCAAAAAGTCTGGTCACAACTGTTATCTTTCCATCAGTGCTGCCAGCTCAGAGAAACCACAGTGGGTTTTTGCCCTAGGATATTCTAAAATAATCTATGTTACATATCAGTGATGCACAGAGGTTTCTAGTGTGGCATGCCTCCTTTTAAAGGATAATTCATACTTTGTTGGTATTTTTAAAAGCATATTTTAAAGTTGTTCAAATTTTCTTAAAATAGAGAGGATCAGATGGAAAAAAGCTAGCAAAAAGAGTAAAAAAAAAAAGCCATGAGTGTGAAAAGTGTTATCTTTTCATAATGCTCTTTGCCTGCAGTGCTCTATTTCTATGTTCTGTTCCACTTGGAAAAAAAAAAAAAGAACTACTGTTCAAATGTAAACTTTTATACAATGGGAGGGCATCAGGTACTGGAGTTCAGGCCTGCACCCGTGAAAAGCCATCAAGGACATGGTCTCATAATCCCAGGAGACCTAAAATTGGTTCCATCGACTCCCTGTAAAGTCTTTAGAGAACAACCTGGAACCTCTGCTAGGACATCTCTGCCAGTGGTGTCTCATGTCCTAGTCCACGAACATCCTGGAGATACTTCTTCAAACATACTGAGGAATAAATTGACAGGTTTTGTTGCAAAAGTTCTGGCCACATGAAATCCAAGTGATGTCCTCAGAGTATTGCAACTCAGATAAATGTCCTCATTCTTGCGTTAACCAGTACTTCTTTAGGTCCCTTTTCTGGTGGAATGGACACTCCCTAGTTTGAACAGGAAAGCATTCAGGACCAATTTCAAACAGGACATCAAAATTTTCAGACAAAAAGGATTTTTCCAGCTTGCTTGAGCTGAATTCAGTCATGTAATACCCCCAGTAGGATCAGACAGCTGCTCTTGAGGAAATACCTCTGCCAGTGCTAATGGACTCGCTGTCTCCAGACAGCCGCAGCATTTCTCTTTCAAGGGAGATTCAACAGTCCAAACAAGAGGTCAAGGTTCATCAGAGGTTAACAGAACACAGTTAGGAAGGGATTAAAAATTTTAGAAATCTGGGTTAGACCAACATTATTTGTTCAGGACTAATTTTCCTAGGAAAGGAGGTGTGGTATCTGGAATACCCGATGTCTTAACTTTGGAGAGGAGAAGTCTAGTGAGGGTCAGTGCAGAAGTCCTTGGCCTGTTATGCAGAGATGACTGGAGCAGGTCATTGACTAAAAAGCATCACATTTAAACACTGTGGTCCTGAAATGATCTTTTGACATCACACCTGCAAGAAGCTTTTAAGCCAATGCTGATAAAATATATTAATGGTACAAAGACAACAGGAGAAGTGAATAAAATGAAAATGGGTAAATTATGGTCTGAATTGTCAGATTCTACTGGATCTTACACTTTGAAATAAAATCAGTGATGGACAAAGACAGGGATTGTTATTCTACCAAAAAAAAAAAGGTATAATAAGGTTCAAAAGGTAGAAGTGAAAACTAAACAAAATCAAGCTGGAACAAATGAGAGTAATGAAATATTGGAACAACTCCTTTTGCCACCAGCTACTTTCAAATCTAGAGTGATCTCTGCTGTAAAATCACGATCTAGTGTGGTTGAAACAAGAGTAACTTCAGAGAAGTCCCTTTATCATTTAAGATATGAAACAAGATGACAAAAGAAGCCCTTTTGGTTTTAAAAATTGTCAACCTGATACCTTTACCAAGATGCTAACTGTTCTAGGCATTTGATGAGCAACAACATAACCACTCTGAAATGGATTAAATGGTTGCTTTGGGGTTTGTTTTTTTTTTTTTTTTCTAAGACAGCATATAATTAACATATGGAATGTGCTGCCATGGGATGCAAAGGGAGAAAATATCCCAGATTCATGTTAATACTACACACCCATTTGAATAACCACTTAGTTAAATGATGATCCAGACAAATTTCCCTGTATTAAAGCATTTGATTAAGTAAACTTAATTCGTCTCTTTAAGATGTTCCTTTTTTTTTTTTTAAGCATTATTTTCTTCTTGATGGACAGACAATAGCTGGTTCCCATTGCTCTGCTGGGAGAAAATAAATACTAATTTCTGTTTCATCGTGCCAAATGTTATTGTGATTTTCACAGCTCCATTTAGAGGCTATTTCTTTGTGTCAAATGGCTCCATCCTGAAGGATGATGCCTCAGGCCAAAGGTACAGAGCAAACATTATTGAAAGCATTATTTTGCTCAAGATACTTCTGTTCCATTTTACAGAATAAATGTTGACCTGATACATGAAAAGGATCTAGATTTAAAACAGGATCTAACCTGCAACTTCAAAAACTATTCAGAAATTCCAAATTCCAGGTTCAATTAGTCTACTGTAAAAATTAAAAAAAAAAAAATTGCTGACAATTAAATAGACTTGCATGTTTACCTTTGCTCTAGGTCCTAATTTCTTCTTAGCTATTGAAGGACAACTTGCTTATATAGTGGTGATTTCAACTCTTGGAACAATCTACTTTAAACAGAAATCACCATACAATATTAATTACAGGCTTGTTCCTGCTACCTCATAATCAAAGGCCTGGGAAAATATATATTGTGAAGTGTGCATCTTATATTTAAAAGGTATTTAATTTCAGTATTAACATGACTGTGTTTCAG
Organism: Megaceryle torquata; assembly: GCA_024611175.1. Taxonomy (NCBI): domain Eukaryota; kingdom Metazoa; phylum Chordata; class Aves; order Coraciiformes; family Cerylidae; genus Megaceryle; species Megaceryle torquata. The sequence goes on along the minus strand of JANIJG010009471.1, from coordinate 21,518 downwards.
GGAAGGTCTTTGCTTAATATTTCCTAATAACATCTTACACAATATAATTTCAAAGCCTCCCCCTCCTTTTCTGTGTTATTTGCCCTCAGTTATTTTCTATAGCACTTATTCATGATGTGCACACATATTTAACACTGTACTACTATTAAAAAAAACCAAACAAAACAAAACACCAAAAAAAAGCCATTGGCAGGGGTAATTATTTACCTAAATAAGATGATTCTCTTTTTTCAGGAGAGGTATGAAGCTGAGTCATTTTTAATTTTCCCTGGAAAGTATTTCTGTTAAGAATTGCTTGATTTTTAATAAGATACTTCCAAATAAAACATTTCCTTTTGAACTGTTATTTCAAAGCATTCAAATTAGTGTCATTTTTGTTTTGCCACATTTCAGGACAACTGAGGTTTGAAAAGCAGAATTACCTGAAGGAGAGCCACTCCACTGAGTGAAAAAGGCATGTTCTTGGAGAGAACAGATTCTTTTCTATTGGGACTACAAGGTAATTTTCTTTCAGTGTTTCTTAATAATCAAACATTCCAAGAAGCTTAGTTGTAGAAGCAGTGACATGGGTTTTTTTTTTTCTTACACATTGTGCAAAACTGGTAAATCACTGTTTCCCAGTGAAACACTGCATGTCAGGCACGACAGGGTTTTCTATTTTGGGCACATATTTCTGGGCTCTAGATACAAGCATTTTGATGTGGGTTCTGTGTACCTACCTGTTTTGATTTCTCTCAGTGAATATCCTCCAGGAAAGGTCTTCCTCTTCAACTCACCTTGAATCATCTGAAATTTCATTTAATATTTTTTCAAGTGTCATTCCAAATGTCTCCTGATTTATTTATTTTTTTTCCAGATGAAAGAGCTTTACAGGGAAGGAAAGTCACTGTCTTAATCTGGTTCCGTATCACCTAGATACCTAGTGTAGCTCCATAATCTTCATCACAGTGATTTTCAGTGTAAAGTTATACAAGCAGTGACTCAGATGTAGCTAGGGTGTGAACTTCCAACAGATCAGTTGCATCCTGAGCACTGCCTACAATGCAAGCAGGAAAAATGTGAAGCAACTAAACTCTTCCTAAAAGAAGGATGAGATACTTTGTGTGCACAGTAAGATAAGTACACATTGGTGTGCAGATACTGTAGAAGAATGATACACTGTGGATCTATGTCCTCTCTACTTCTCTGTGAGACAGTGCTCTGAATCTGTACCAATGAAGCATTGGGTATTTCTGACTAAAAGAGTTCATAACAAATTAAATATTCCTGAATACAAAAAATCTGATGATATTTTTTAAATTGTCACAATGGGGAATATTTAGGGATTCAAAGGATATAAACATTGATTTTCTGAGACATCATTTATTTGGATAATAGACTCCAAAGTATTTTCTCTGATTATATTTTATCTTGTCCTGAGAGTGAGAAGCAATCTTGCTGCTAGTATCAAAATCCTGCTGCAGTGGGAAGGTGCCTGATGCATGTGAAGATGTGATTATCCATAGGAAGGAGAGATCCTATAGCTGTGGTCATGCTGGGGTGGTGTGCTGACTCAACAAAATATCCCCTGCGAATTTGACAGCTGCATGGTTTGCAGTTTTGGAAATCCAAGCATCTTTCTGGGTATTAGTCTGGAGGCTGTGGACAAGAAAGAAGCTGCAGAGCAGTGGATGAGGGATTAGCAAGTGCACAGAGGTCATGGTATTAAACAATATGTAAACTTCACTATATAGGTCCAGCTCCAGGAAACAAGGTTAGGAGTTGACCGAAGCTATTTTCTTGAGTCTGTGGCTGTCTTAGAGTCAGTGTAACAAATAATATTTGGTAGCTGACAGCAAGATCTCATGACCAGAAATTTGTTTTGTAAATACATCTGTGTCAGAGGCTGGTTACAAAAGAGCTCATAACCTAAAAGCAGCAGGCAGGCAGAGGTTGTGAGCACACGCAGATGTGATCCAGGTCATTCTTTCTACTCTGATGAGTTCTGGGGAGGTGAAAATATGTCTAATGCTCTCTCTTTCTTTCCTCACCCCTCCCTATGAATCTGTGCTTGACTAGTTTAAAGTGTAGGCAGGCCCACTTTGTATATTTAACTGAAGAAGTTTAAGGTGATACTGTTTGCTACAGCTTTTAGCTACAGGCTGCAGTGACTGCAGCTGAAAGACAGATTATGTGAGTGCTCTCAGTGTACTTCAGGGTAAATTAGTGGTGGTTTAAGCAAAGCCAACTGAGAGCTTTAATTCCAGCTGTTTCTGCTGCGATGATGGTGTAACTGTCACTGAGAGGGACCTGTGATGCAGAGGGTTCAGGCATGTCATCATGCCACTGCTGGAACAAGTCTAGATAAAGGCCACACAAATGATCAGAGGGCTGAAGCATCTCTCTTGTGAAGACAGGCTGAGAGAGTTTGGGTTGTTCAGCCTGAAGAAGACAATGCCCTGGGAAAACCTTATCCCAGTACCTAAAGGGAGCCTACAAGAACACTTTTCACAAGGGCATGAAGTTGTAGGACAAGGAACTATGGCTTTAAACTGAAAGAAGGTAGATTTAGACATAAAGAAGTCCTTCACTGTAAGAATGATGAAACACTGGAACAGGTTACAGAGAGAAGTTGTGGATTACTCCTCCCCAGAAGTGTTCAAGGTCAGGTTGGATGGGGCTTTAAGTAACCTAGTCTAGTGGAAGATGTCCCTGCCCATGGTAAGGGCGGTAGGCTAGATGGTCCTTTCCAAATCAGATCATTTTACGGTACTATGAAAATGAACTGGCTTTACACTTTGACATTGATGAAGGTTACCAGGCACGGGGAGATCTGATTTATGATTCAAGTCAATTTTTTCTGTATCTAACAAGAATAACACACCCTACCCAAGCTAGTCCCCGTCAGCTCCCATTGTAGTTAATCTAGAAATAGCTGATCTCTTTGGGGGTCTTTACTTCTTGATAAGATGAAACACATCACTGCTGTTTCAACATCTGGCCAATGGTTGTGAAGTGAATCCTGACAGCCACATCCAAGCTGGGTTGCAGTCGTCTCTAACAAGACCCTTCTTTCACAGTCTCCCCAGTCTGCACCTCAGTGAGTCTGGGTGCAGAAACTTGGACCCACAGGAGGGCAAAATGCAGGACCTTCTGAAAGCTTTTCCTTCTCCTACCAGTTTATTGTAGCCTGCACCCCTTCACTGATCGAGCTGGATTAAGTCTCCATGACGGGAAGTCAGGAATGTAGATTTATTCAGTCTTGTTAAAACAGTGGCACACATCCCAAGGAAGACAAATGGCCTTTTGTGAGATAATTTGCTAACGCTGTTCCACCCTAACATGTATCTGTCCTGTTATCGCATGACTAATATGGACATAACCCTGAACACTTTTATCTGACATGCATACGTATGTCAGCCTGATTTGTGTCTTGCTTGGTTTGGTGGAGAAGCCAATGGATTTGTGCCCAAGCAAAACTTGTTGAACTGAGATCAAAATCTGGTGTGTGTTTTTAATTCACCACTCGTGCCTATTTGCAGTAAGTGGCTTCAGTTTAAAGGAACATTTGTGGAAAAGCTGATTTTCATTCAGTCATTTCTTTAAACATATGAAGTAGAATTCACAGAACAGAAGTATTTGTCATTCACTATCAATGTTATAGTCATTTCTTTTGGTCGCATCATTCTTTAGTTAAAAGGATGATGGGCATCTGATCAGGAAAAAACCTACCCTGTGAGTAATCCTACATAATGAGTAACGAGTAGTGTATGAATCTTCTTCTTTTATAGCACTTTAATGAATGCTATGGAATTCTATAGCATTTTAATTACTACCCTGATGCAAATGATAACCTGATTTAAATGTCTCCCTGCAGGTAGGGAAACTGAGGCACAGGGAAAATCAGTGCAGGAGAAGTCCTGATCTCAGTTCAGCAAAACTTTTGCTAAGCTGAAACAAGTCAAAGAAACCTTCATGTTTCAACTAACACAGCATCCAGGAGATTTAATTCTAGCTGTGCCTTTGGCACAGATTTCCTGTGTTCACTTATCATCCTTCAGCGAGTGGCAGGCTGTAATGTCGCCTTTACAAGTCACCTGCTCAGGTTATAAGAGCTTTGGAGACTGGAATGATTCTTTCTTGGGCACTTAAATAGTGCTTACCATAAACAGAACCTACTGCTGCCTCTGCTGTCAATGTCAGTAGTCAGACAGCAGGTTTCCAAATAAGATTTGGGGTTGAAATGTAATTTTTTTTTATTCTTTCAGGATATCTGAATTTCACAAAATCATCTCCCTTGGAAGCTGAACACTTGCATTTCCAGCCCAGACCTGACACCATTTAATTGTGAATTTTTAGACAGAGAGGTCTACTATCTCTCCAAACAAGCTGCACATATTATGACCTCTTTACAGTGAAATCCAACCCCCAAAAAAGAATTAATAAAAATCCTAATCAATGGACAAACAACCAGATCCATTTATATTCTAGATGCAATTTCCAAAAGAGTCTAATTCCTTTTCACAGAATCACAGAATGATAGGGGCTGGAAGGGACTTCTAGAGATCATCTAGTCCAACCCCCCTACCAAGACAGGTTCACCTAGAGAAGGCCTCACAGAAAAACATCCAGGCAGGTTTGGAATCTCTCCAGAGATGAAGACTCCACCACCTCCCAGACAGACTGTTCCTCCCCATGTCTAGATGGAACTTCCTATATTCAAGTTTGTGTCATTTACCTCTTGTCCTTTCACTGGGCATCACTGAAAGAGTCTGTAACACTAATTACAATCCTCTGAGCTTTATCTTTTGGACAGTTTTTAATCCACCCCACTGTCCATTCATCTAACCTACACATCCTAAGCTTGCCTTTGAGGACGCTATGGGAGATGGTGTCAAAAAGCTTTGCTTGAAGTCAAGGAAGACAACATCCACTGCCCTCCCCTCATCAATCCATACAGTCATATCTTCACAGAAATCTATCAGATTAGTCAGACATGACTTCCCTTGGATGAATCCTTGCTGACTTCTTCTGTTAATCCTCTTTTCCTCCACATGCTTTGAGATGAACCATAGAACTAGCATCATGTTACCAGGGATGAAGGTGAGGGTGACTGGCCTGTAGTTTCCTGGGTCTTCCTTCTTGCCCTTTTTGAGGACTGGAATGATTTTGCCTTTCTTCAGACACCTCGCTCATTCTCCAGGACCTTTCAAAGATCATGAAGATTGGCCCAGCAATGACTTCTACCATCTCCCTCAGCACTCATGGATGCATCCCCATCAGGACCAATAGACTTATGGATATCCAGTTTGCTTAACTGACCTCTAACTTGATTCTCTTCAACCAAGGGAAGGTCTTCCTTCCTCCAGACTTTCTCTGTTATCTCCAGTGTCTGGTACTCCCAAGGGCTGGACTGAGAAAATAAGTCAATCAGTAATTCTGCCTTCTCGGCATCCTCTGTCACCAGGGCACCTGTCTCATTCAGTATTAGGCCCACCTTTTCTCTAGTTTTCCTTTTGCCTCTGATGTACTTGAAGAAACCTTTCCTGTTGACCTTGACATCCTTTGCCAGGTTTAATTCCAAGGAGACCTTGGCTTTCCTTGTTTCATCCCTGCATATTCTGACAACATTCTTGTATTCTTCCTAAGTGGTCAGGCCATTCTTCCATGTACTGTATACTTCCTTCTTCCACTCGAGCTTTTTCAGAAGCTCCCTACTCATCCATGCAGGTCTCCTGCTTCCCTTGCCTGACTTTTTGCTCTTAGGGATGCATCGATCCTGATCTTGGAGGAAGTGGTGTTTGAATATCAACTAGCTCTCTTGAGCTGGCCCATATCTTCTAGAGCCCTAAACCATGGAATTTTTCCAAATAGTTTCTTGAAGAGGCCAAAGTTAAACCTCCTGAAGTCCAAGGTTACAATTCTACTTGTTGTTTTGCATGTACTACACATGATCCTGAACTTTATCTTCTCAAGATCTCTACAGCCAAGGCTGACCAATCCATAATGTTCTGCACCAGTCCCTCTTTGTTTGTCAGTACTAGGTTCAGTAGTACACCTCTTCTTGTTGGCTTCTTCACCATCTGAGTCAAAAAATTATCATCAATACGCTAGAGAAACTGCCTGGATTGTACATGCCTGACTGTGTAGCCTTCCCAGCAGATACTGGGGTGGTTGAAGTCCCCCATGAGAAGCAAGGCCTGTGGTTGTGATGCTGCTTTCAGCTGTCTGTAGAAGCCCTCATCAACTTTCCCATCATGATCAGGTGGCCTGTAATAAATTCCCACATCAATGTCTCCCACGTTAGCCTGCCTCTTAATCCTTACCCATAATCTCTCAACTCACTCTTCAAAGCAAAATAAACCAAGATATTTCACAAATATTTATCACTGTTCATGTCTCAGAGGTATTTGAGTTGGTTGGCATTGCTTTGCTGTTTATCCACATGACACACAGGTTTGTGCCAGTGTTGCAATACCACCCTTCAGAGGACACTGTCTTTCCTTTTACACTGGTATGACTCAGCTCGTATGGGGTAGTTTCTCTGCATTTATCTTGTTGGATCTGATATCACAGTTCTGTGCAGGAATCAGCTTCACCTTTTGGCTTGTACAGGTGAAACTGTAAAAACAACTCTCTCTTTCTCCAGTTAATAAATAAAAGCTCTAAACCCATAAATGTACTGCAAAAAAAAGCTGGAGATACATGATTAGAAAGTGGATCCTTGACCAAAGTGATGCAGCAACCACTGAAAAGCAGTGATTTCCTCCAAGCATTTTAAAAAAAAGGTAAATCCAGTGTCTCTTTTTATGAAGTTTGGTGGGGAATTATGTCTAGATTAAATACATAGTTTAAGAACTACTTTCCTGTAGAGACCCATGAATCTTTGATTTCCTTAATAAAGCTTAAAATTCCTTTACCCTGTCATCTTCTTCCCCTATCATAAAATGCTTTAATAAAAATAGAAGCTTTGAATGCAATTATATGAATCTGCAACTATTTTTACTAGAAGAAAAAAAATTAACATTCAATTATATTGTACTGTAATGTTTATTTTTTGTTTCAAGATATCTTTGAAATGCATTTATTTTACACAATAATTGTTTTGAAGAAAAAATAATGTCCAAAACTGAAATTAAATGCTTTGATAGACCTGAGTCTTCTACCATTATTTCATTTCAGTTCCTGAAGAATGTTGAGACAAAAAACGCTTTGTTGTGTTTCAGAACAAGGACTAATTTCCAAATGCTGGAATTCCCCTGAGAGTGGAAACTACAAGTGCAGGCCAGCTCTAATCACAGCTTTCCCACTCTGCAACTGGTATGGCAGTAGAAGTGGTAGAAACTATATGGCAATTTGATGCAGAATCTCTCTCACCCTTTTACAGAGATTTCTCTTCCACAGCAATCTCTGCATTTTCAAAGCACTTGCATCAACATCCTTCCCATTTTCATTGCTGTATGTCTCCACAGTCTGTAATATCCACATGTTCTGAGCATCCTCAGTGAGTGTGTAGTATGTCTACACTTTAACAATGACACTACTAATCTTTTAGTGGGGAGGAATATGTTGTTTACAAAATAAAAAGTTTTCAAAGTCACAGGCATTTTTTTCATTCTTGACTATATAATGCATTTCCTTAGCACTGCCATTATTTCCTTCTGATGAGAACACCTTTTAACATTAAAAAATACATATATTTTAAACTCCTTTTTTAGATCTGCTTGTCCTCCAGTGGAAAGAAAGAGGAAATCAAAGTTTGTAATTTTAATACCCAGTATATTTTGAGATCTAGTATGGCTCAGGCAGATTTTCCCTGGAGTAGTAAGCCTGATGCTCACTCAGCAGTATAAATCAAAAGCAACCTTTTTGGTGGTCATTAGACCTCATTCACCCACCTCTAAACAGATGTAAATCAAGAGTAAGTAAAAAGAAAAAATAAAATAAAACCAGTGGCATTATGATTTGAAGAAAAGCTAGTCCTGCTGAGTCTGCATTAGTGCATAATTTGGCAGCAGTGACTGCTTTGCCCGCGGATGAAGAAATTTGTTAACAAGGCTGAGCCTGAGCAGAAGTGCTTATATTTGGCATAACATAAATCAGACAATGAGTCCTTCTAAACACCATTCACACTTTCCAGTTACTCTACACTACAAGGTGACATGGGAATTTTCACCATTCATGATAAATCATTCCAGGAAGCCAGTAAGAGGGCTGGGATGGGGGGAGTGGGGAAGGAAAACGTCAATTAATAGCTGAATTACTGTGAAATAAGTACTTTTAGTGGGTTGGCTTTGATGTAGTGAATTGACTTAGGTGCGGAGCAGTGGATTTAATTGCAATACGTGGATAAAGGTAGACGTGGAGAACAGATTTGCTCTATGTAGAGTAACTTCTGCTAGTTATTTTCTGGTGCATTTTCATTTTAGCTTATTTGCCATTTGACATGTATGTATATGTATATATATATACACACATTATACAGATATTTTTCCTTGATGCTTCTAGAACTTAAGCAGTGCAAAATGTTGCTTAGAGTATTTCAGAGCACCTGGGACACAAATTCACACTCTAACCCAGCTGAGTTATTGTAAATTAGCACATATCTGGTCATCAGCTCTCTACTTCTGTGACCAAATAAAAGTCCTAAATTCCAATTTACTGGGGAATAAGTTAACTTATTTTTTGACATCTACATTCCACCTAGTCTTCCTGATATCCCTTGTTTGTCAGGAGATATGACTAATACAACTTATTCTACTTGTCCATTTTATGATAAGGTGAACTTTGCCCTATAAGTGGCCATTTTCCTATATCACTCACCAAGGAAATGTAACTGAAACAGATTACGGCTACTGATGGGTATGCAGAACATAGATATGTTCTCAGTACCTCCCATCTGGTTCCTGTTGAGCTGCAACAGCTGAAGCCGCACCATAACAGTTGTCCCTCAGGCCCCTTAGCTGATGATTAGCTCTCTGAGATAGCAGAAGCATATGAGGATTAGATCTTTGGATGCCACAGCCTGGTAGTCCTATCTAGCAAGTTAAATCACACTGACTTGAGGCTGTGAAACAGCAGAATGAACAGGCAATTTGGTTGTCTCTGTGAAAGACAGTATCTGGCAGACAGGTGAGGCAGAGGAGAGGGAGTGATGACAAAGGCAATGTCGTCAGCCTTATCAAAATCCAAAAAGACTGTGAGTCATAACCCTGTTTAGGAATTTTAACTGTTCTTGATGTGATCTAGAGTAGCTTTTGATGTGCTGCAAGCTGTACTGGGAAGCCACTATCATTTCCAGCTAGCTGAAGAATCAGATAGGTGGAAAGTCATCATATCTGATCAGTTGTCGTGTTCTGGGCCCAACACGATGCAATCTCTAAAATTCAAGAAAAATTAACAGTGAAAAGTTCTTAATCCAATTAGGAAATATGATCTTGAAGAGTAGGATGTTCACTCCAATTTAGGGAAGAATAGGTGGAGGTAAGGAGCCTGCAGGTGTATTTGGTTATGATATTTTGCAAAAAGCACATGCCTCAAGTGTTAATTCTGCTTTGATAAGTGCTTAGTAATGTAGTACATAGGGTATGACCATATGCATCTTCAACTCTGACAACAGGTCTTTGTGTGGGAAATTCTCCTTTTAGGGGAATTTGTGTTTTTAAAGAAAAACAAAGTCTAAATTATTCTCTGGGAGGATTATTGTCCTTTGACAGAATTTATTTGCTCTGAAGCAAAGGTCTTTCCCTGTAGACCTTTCCACATCTAACTATGGAGTGAGTGGGAGTGAGTTATAGCCGTGTGCTATAGGAAGTAGATGAAGGAACTTCATTGAAGGACAACAACTTCTATCTGCACTAAACTCATAAATAAATACAATACTTTATTCTGGGCAATTTGATCAGGGAGCTGGCTATACTCCTTATCCCCATCACAATTTGCAAGGTCTTCTCCTTTACCATCTTGTCTCTCACTTACAATTATCTACCTGATTCAGTCAGTCCACCACTGCATGACTGCGACCACCCTGAAGTCATACAAAGAACACAGTTGAATTACATCAGGTCATCACAGTGTCTCACTGGAGCTTCTTGTCCAAAACAAACCATTAAAGAGAGATTAAAATACATCAAACCATATTTAAACTTAGGTTCCATGTATTATTTTTGCATATACACACTATATATGTATTAATACATACGCATATACTATGTACATACATATGCAAATGAAAATATATGTGTATTGATATACATATAAATATAAATGTACATGTCTACATGACAGTCTGGTTGTATGTGTATGTATACACAGAGATATATGTGAATATATACACACACATATTTGTGTTCAGGCACATGTAAATATGGTATGTATGTATCTGTATCTTAAATTATGGCCATAGAATCATGCAGTAGTGCTTGCTTGTCTGTGGTTATGACAACTCACAAACACGAGCGCTCATAAATCTTGACCTGATGATGGACATGTGAAACACACACATAAACAAGCATACACAGACAGATTTACACACATGTCTTTGTGTGTGTTTTTGAAGCAAAATATTAATGACATTTACATATATTTGCCCTCATCATTTTTATTTGCCAGAAAGCCTTCCCTGAAAGGAGAGATTATTCATGTGTGTGAGTTTGGGGTTTTTTTTTAACGACAAAGCAGCAACAGAAGCTGTGAGATTTAAGCGAATGTAAAAAAAGTGTCATCTAATAGTCCATCAAGCAGCTCTTGTCACACAGATAAACCTTTTATCTCTCTCTTCCAGATTCTAATCGAGGGTACAGTTTGCATGTTTCTTGTGTCACTGCAGCAACCAATTCAGCTGGGATTCCCTATACCCTGGGAAATAAATTCATTTTGACCCAAATATGCATTTCAGACTCTTGTTTTATCTTTCCACATTAACATGTTGGCTATTATTTGTTAGTCAGGACATCAAGAGAGCATTTTCTCACCAGAAGGGTGGGTTGCAAAGCAGACTGTATCTGTTTATCTGGAGAGTTTTGCACGCAGAAGAAAACCAAAACACTTCCTGGGAAATGTGATTGTAAGACAAAATTTTCATTGCAGTTAAAAGGTCATTTGAAATACTCTGAAATCTGAAGCCTAAAGAGTAAAATTCCGACATTTTTATTACTTACAAATTCAGTTCATAGTTTCTGGAATATTTTCTGTTACTCAAATAGAGTAATGACAGTCTAAAAGAAAATTTGAGGTTTAAAATTCATTCATATTCTCACAATATTTGCATCATGTATCAAATTTGCATCATGTATTTTGGTCTGGCTGTGCACAGTCAGTCATCTTTCCTGGTTTTGCACTCACAATTAATTGCTCACATTGAAGATAGAAACAAAGTGACAAATATGTCATTTTCTCAAGTTAAGGCTTAACTCTGAAAATATAAAAATGCAACCTTTCCATCTTGTTTTTCTTGTGAAGCTTACAATTCTTGATGATGGATTCTATAGTCTTGGTTTCTGAAATTGTTTACCTGGGCTTTCATTCAGCTCATTCTAATTTCTAGCTTGCACATTGTTGGCAAGTAGTTTAAAAAGAGAAGACCTTAGGCTATGTCTATACTCATAAACTGAATAAGGCAAGGGAAGAAGGCTCGAGCTGTTTCCTGGATGATTTTCACCCAGACAACTATCTCTGCTTTGAGCTGTTTTACTTGCTTATTGGTGGTCTACATAAAATTCCATATTTATTATTTTTAGCATTTATTTTATCTTGTGAATTTGAATGTTTGGGCATGCACTACAGCTATAGAAAAAAATGAGCAGTTGGACAGCACCTGCTTGGTGACATCCCCAGTGCAGGCCTTGAGAGCTGATCTGGTTGCCGTCTCTTCTGGTCATACTCAGGAGAAACAGGAATTGTTCAGCATGTGATTCTTGTGATGTTATTTCACATTTACTCTCAGATGAGATGATGCCTGGTGACACATCTCACTTCTTCGACTCAGGAAGGTCAAGGGAGCCCAGGCTGGATGTTTTATGGAGCAGTAGTTCGTTACCTTTCCCTACCACAAGAGGGGATTTCCCTTCTCTCTAGCTGATTGAAGAGGTTTTTAAGGAATTTTCTTTTCCTTAAGCATTGTTCTTATTAAAAATAGTTCACCACCTTAGGCCATAAAAGAAATTCTCTTCTGATCAGGCCTCCTGCCTCAAGCGACTAAATAAATAGCATCCGTTTGATGTAGCAAATGTGAAAGCTGCATGTTTACGTCTTCACTTTGAAAAAAATACATAATAGCAGCTATATTATTTTTTTCCCAAGGTTCATGTTGTTGTAAGCTAAACAGATGTTTTCGGGGGGGGGGGGGGGAGAAATGTATAAATTTTTAAAATACCCCCAGTCACCCTTATTAAAAACCAAAAAAAAGGGGGAAAAGGAAACGAAAGACATGAAAAGCAATTGGCTTTTTTTTTTTTTTTTTTAGCAATAAAAAAAAGTTCTGGAGGTATTTATTTTTTTTTTTTTATAAATGTCTTTTTTGTTTAAATGAAAATGGTTTTTGTGGGGGGGGGGGGGGAGAAATGTATAAATGTTTAAAATACTCGCAGTCACCCTGATTAACAACCATAACAAAGGGTGATAAGGAAACAGAAGACATGAGAAGTCATTGGCTTTGTTTTTGTTTTGTATTTTCTACTGTAAAATGTCTGGCATTGCCAGAAAAATAAAACCTGCTTTGAAAACTAGACATCTGTTTTCAGAGCCTTTGAGACTGCAAGCGTGAAATGTAGGAAACATATAAGAAAAGACCCAAGCAAAGAGCCCCGTCCCCCACTCTGAACATGAAAAGCCATAAGAAAATCAAATCAAAATAAATATGAGAAAGCATTTTATGAACCAAGGTTCCTCTTTAAAGCAAATATTTTTTCTGGAATATATGTGGCCTTCAGTTTTCAAACCTGGGCTCACTCACAGAAGTTCACAAAGACCTTTTCAAGGAACTCCCAGCTCAGTACCTTCTTGTACCATTGTACAAAGTAGATATTAAAGTCTGCTCTGGTGTATTCATGTTCCTTCATCACTGGCCTATCTAAGCATCATGAACTGGGGGATTAAATGGAATGGTTATGATTGCTCACCTTATTTGCCCTCTCATTCTCTCACACTGTAAAGTAAAAATGAAAAGCCAGGGCTGAGCATCCCAGTGAAGAGTTCTTCACAATTTTGCTACACAATTGTTTTGACCTCATCCAGCATAACAAATCAATTAGAAATTCATATCTGGGTTCCAGATGGATCTCTAGCTGGAGTGACTGATGTAGCTCCACTGATTATCATAGATACCAGCTACCTGTTGAAAGGAAAACCAATCATGGACACATTACCCATTTAATTTATTTTGGCAGTGTTCATGCATGTTGAGATAACACTGAGGAATCTTTGAAGACCTGGTGCAAAACCCCACTGGAGTTTACAGACCTCCACAGGTTTTGGATCAAGAGCCAAGGCGATTTCACACTCCTGTGACCTGTTATTGACATTCTTGTCACATATGCATTCACTCAGTCTTTTCCTAAGTTACTATTTTAATATATACAGACTTTAATTGTTAGATTCCTTTCCTTGGAATTAATTTTTTGCTTGATTTTCCTTCCTTGAGTAGACCCAATTCATGCATGCATTTGCTAACATGCAGCTTTGCAGATGTTGAACTTACAGACAATCCCTTTTCATTCTACAGAAAAAGTATAGAAGAGGAGAGCTGTACGTGTATTCAGGACAGGGACAAAATTCAGTTTTTAATTGCAGCCCTATTATTTCCTTAAATAATTACACTGCTTAACTCTATAATCAATATTTTACCAGCTTCTCTTTTTTACATGGCACATTGGTTCAGTGATATGGCCAGTTTTAGTTTTAACATTTAATTAACAATTATCCAGTTATTATTATTGAGCAGTTTTACTCTCTTGAAGATTCAGGCTTGACTGAGCAAAAGTGAAGTTTGTCACACTGCAAAGTCCATGCTATTATAAAGCAGAAGAATTAGCTTTTCCAAGAAAGAGTGGCATAAAAGATTGAAGTCAAAAAGTTGACTACACTCTAATCTCTACATTTGACACATTTAACAAGATGCTATGCATTTAATGAGCAAGTTCTTCCTGAGTTTGAAGACCATCACCTCAGTTTGTTGTTGTTCTTGTCCTTTCAGACCTGAATGGGATGATCTATTTTTCCACTTGACTTGAGAAAAAACAATCAAAGAAGTTTAGGTATCTAAATTTATATCATGTGAACTCGCATTAACTAAGTTGCCTGTACAGTCAATGGAGACAGGTGGTTTCAAGGTCTTTATCTACTTTATCTACTAAAGACCCTAAACTTAGGTGCTAGCATCAGGTTAGGGAGCACTTCCCTCTGCTTTCTTCCAAAGTTTCTTCTCTCCACTGTGTAATCGGGCATCACCTGAGGAAGTTTGGTTTGCTACACAAATTAATGCACAGGAACAAATTAGTAGCAGCATTTAGTGTGGATCCTACATACTGTGTGTCAAAGAAGATTCCTGACATCAAAACCATGCCTATCAATGAAAGCATGGTACCTTTTTCCTTCGAACAACAAACTTTCAATGTGTGCTGCACGTTTTAATGATGATTATTTAAAACTGAAATTTACAGCAATTATAAGCACCAGGCTCATTTCAGATAGATCACTAAATAGATCACTGCTAAAAAAAAAAAAAAGGTAAAACTATGCAGCAGATTAGATCTGAGCTGAAGAAAAATCCCTAAATGTTTCTTCATTTATTAGCAAAAGTGTGGGCAAAACATGCTGCATGTGTAAATATTTCCCTTGTAAACCATGATTTTTAGCAATTTTTAAGATATTTGGTGAGGCATCTCAGAAGGAACACTGAACCCTATTCTCTCCTGCTGCCTGTATTCACCATTTATCAGTGGCACAACCATAGGTTACACAGAATCAAAGAATGTTAGGGGTCGGAAGGGATCTCGAAAGATCATCGAGTCCAACCCCCCTGCCAGAACAGGATCACCTAGATCAGGTCACACAGGAATGCGTCCAGGTGGGGTTTGAATGTCTCCTGAGAAGGAGACTCCACAACCTCGCTGGGCAGCCTGTTCCAGGCTCTGTCACCCTCACTGTGAAAAAGTTTCTCCTTATGTTTACATGGAACCTCCTATGTTCCAGCTTGCACCCATTGCCCCTTGCACCTGTTGCCACTTGTCCTATCATTGGACATCACTGAGAAGAGCCTGGGTCCATCTTCCTGACACTCATCCTTTGCATATTTATAAACATTAATGAGGTCAGCCCTCAGTCTCCTCCAAGCTAAAGAGACACAACTCCCTCAGCCTTTCCTCATAAGGGAGATGTTCCACTCCCTTAATCATCTTTGCAGCTCTGAACTGGACTCTCTCAAGCAGTTTCCTGTCCTTCTTGAACGCAGGGGCCCAGAACTGGACACAATATTCCAGATGCAGCCTTGCCAGGGCAGAATCTCTATTCTATGGAGAGGAGAACCTCTCTCAACCTACTAACCACACTTCTTCTAATACACTCCAGGATGTCATTGGCCTTCTTGGCCACAAGGGCACATTGCTAGCTCATGGTCAACCTGCTGTCCACCAGGACTTCCAAGTCCCTTTCCCCTGCACTGGTTACCAACAAGTCAGTTGCCAACCTATACTGATACTTGGGGTTGTTCTTGCCCAGATGCAACACTCTACACTTGCCCTTGTTATATGTCATTAAATTTCTCCCCTCCCAACTCTCCAGCCTGTCCAGGTCTCACTGAATGGCAGCACATCTTTCCAGTGTGTCAGCCACTACTCCCAGTTTTGTGTCATCAGGAAACTTGCTGACAGTGCACTCTGTTCCCTCATACGGATTGTTGATGAATATATTGAATAGTACTGATCCCAGTACTGACCCACAGGGACTCCACTAGATACAGGCCTCCAGCTAGACTCTGTCCCATTGAGCACAACGCTGTGACTTCTATCCATCACCCAGGGGCACGATACAGGGCCCCCTTGATTCTGTGTGCTATCTGGTGGGCATTCCTGTTTCTGTTGCAGGGAGGGCAGAATCTGGCTCCATGAGTCTATTTCATCCTCCCTAGTGCTCCTCAGCCTTTCAACTTCAATTTGCAGCCTTTCAACCACATCTTGCAGCTGTGCCTCTTGGTTAAGCAGATCATCTCCCTGCTCACACCTCACACAGCCACATTCATGGATGCCCCCTGTTACCAGCGAAGGCTGTGGAATTCCCTGCAGCTTGTGACCTGCACAGTCACATCCTTCTGTGGTAGCTGTGTCTGGGTTCCCAAATCCATTTTGCTTGGTAAAAGGAGCATGTTTTTGTTTGTTCTACGCTTCTCACCCACTGACAAGAAAACAGCACCATGCACACATAAAATTTATTTTTCTTACCACAAGACCAGAATGCTTAAAGACAAAACAGAAGTTCCTGCAGAGAATATCAGTGAGGGTGCTGGGACAGAAAATCCTGAAAGTTAGACTTATGTAACTTCTTTATAAAAAAGGAAGAAACATAAATCTGGCACCTGATTCCCAGTGGTGTTTGAAGGAAGCATGATATGGACTGCGGGTCAACCAGGAGCATTGATGATACCTCTGCTGAACAATTTGGGTTTTGTTGATATTAGAATGCAGAGGTCCTTGAAAAGTTACTACGTCACCTTTACAGAAACAAGTGAGACCTGGGGTTCAGATTCTTAATCTAATTAAATTTTGCACATAGTTTCGTGATGATTTTCACCCCTACATCTGCCACAATTTTGTCTTCACCAATTGATACCCAGTAATGTGCTATGAGTATATGCCGTATTGAAAGGTTCCCTCTTGGGCTTACTCTCCCTTATTTTAACTGGTAGAAAGTTTATATTAATTATCCATATAAACCCATAAGCTATGTCTATAAAATAAAAGCTGGGATATTTTTATTTTCAAAATGCCTATCTTTACAAGTTTGAAATGCACATATCCATGTGCAATACTACATATTTAACGTTTGCTGAAAATGTAATTTCCACATGCATGATTAGTCGTTTTCAAGTGGAAATCTACCTCCAGTGAGTAGTTTAGGGTTAGAAAACTGGGCTTCAAAGGAATTTGGTAAGCCTTCTTCACCTTTGAGATTCAAATGCTGGAGCCAGGTTTGAAAACCCAGGTATTTCAGGTGTCTGCATTTGAAAGACTTTGTTTATGTTAAGGCTTAGGTCACCTTAGCAGGTATGTTTTAATGAAAACATTACCTCTCTGTGACCTTTGGGATTTGAAGGTGAAAATGCAGTCACTGGAAAAAAAGGAATCCTAATTGTCATGGATGAAATCTTCAGCATTAAAGACATTGTTTCTCATCCTTGTGAGTGACTTCGTGCAACAAAGAAGTTTGATCACTTAACAGAAGAGGGAACAGGGTGGCTTCTGATGAGTTGTCTTCCCTAGAAAACACTATTCCAATGCATTAAGAAAATTAAGGAATGCCTGTAAAATATTTCAAGACAGACTGCTAAAACAGACATGCTTAATTTTTCACTATATAACTGAACCTCGACCTGTACTACTCCAATGTAAATAGAACTTGGGACGATATCTGTGTTTTACAGGACGTTGCCTGGTTATTGGTGATTTTTAAAATTCCCTGTTAGTCAAGGAATACTACCCAGTCATTACAACAAAATAAGGTAAAGTCACATAGCAATAACACACTTTCTGCAAGCATAGTAATTTATAAATTATGTCAGACATCTGGGACAGAAGTTCTTTATGTCAAATATTAAATCTGTTTAGCAGTTTATTCATAACATATTTGCAACTTCAAAAAGAAAGGAAGAAAGGAAAGAGAGCAGGGTTTTCCCTACACTTTTTGCATTAATGAAACCGACAGCCCTTGTGCATTTTCAATAAGTCAATTGAAGTAAATGACTTTTTACAACCCTTATTAACTTCAGTTGTCACTGGGATGTCATCAACAAGATATTCATTGCATTTCCAACTGGATCTTTTAAGTACAATAACATCAAAATTGCTGAAATCCAAAACTTTTTTTCTTTTCTTGCAGGGGACAGGGAGGGTGGAAAGAATCTGTCGGTTCCCTAAATGCAGGTCAAGGCAAAGTCGGAGGAAAAAAAAAGCTAATGTTTCAAAATCATCATTTTACACTAGTTTAAAAGCCTGAGTGATGAGGGAAATACATCATATTTCCACTCAGGTCTTGTGCCATCTGAACAGAATGATGGGTTTGTGAGCCTTTCTCATGTTACTTAACTAAAACAAAATCCAAAACAAAACAGGACTCTGCAACACATATCTCCTGGTGTTAGAGGGAGTTCTGTTGTGGGAGGTGAACAAACGGAGACTGCGTTTCTCTCTGCAGTGCTCTGTGCACGCATTTCCCAACTTGGAGAGAAGCCAATCTTAGTCTGGAAGTGACACAAAGCCATTAGTGCTGTTGAAAAGCATACTGTGGACACCAGGGATATGTCTGCATCAACAAACTCACAGGTCCCCTGGGCAAAGATCTGGGATAGCTCTCTTTAAAAACTTCTCTCTAAAACCAGCATGGATCACACTAGCTTTGGATACCTTCTTTCCATCATAATTCCATCAGGTCTTCAACCTGCTGACATCACTGCATGTCCTCATGTCCTGATACCATGGCAATATCCTTGAGTGGCTATGATGCCTTTTTGGTGGGCTGTGTCCTCACATTAGTTTGAACAAGATGAGTCCAAAATCTCCACAACTGTGAAAAAAATAATTGCACCTTTGGGCTACCAAGCTTTCTGATCAAAGTCAAAGGTGATGTGGGCCCTGTCAAGTCTAGTATGGATATGGAAGAAAAATAGTCTGAGCAGTGTGGACAAAGCCCTTGATGTAGTCATCAGCCTGGGACAAGGATGGCTACACAGAGTGGGGGACTTTCATGCTGTGAATATTGCCAGTAACAGGGTCAATGACTGTCTCTTCTACATCAGCCCCATGTTGCTGCTCCAATGTGCAGGGCTGCTTTTCTCTGAAGATGTGGTCTTAAGGAGATACATGCTGGTTTGGCACATGGTTGCTGTTCAAGTAAATGATTAAACTGTTTGCCACAACTCCCACATATGAACTCTGGCTGAGTTTGATCATACTTTGATGCATATTCTAGCTCTCATGGTGCCTTCAACAACCTTCTTTGTCTTTTTCATCCTACCACACACTGAGTTACAGACTCCAGTGATTCTCCTGTGGGAATTCCTATATACAGGGTAAATAACTGGGCACTTCGCTGATGCAAACTTGAGGCCATTGTTATCTGTTCAGTAGATCATGGATGTGAAGTTTCTGCTATGAGATTTGTGGCAAATGTGTGTGTGTATTTAATCTGAAACAGGATTATTTTCCAAATCGCGTTTCTTCTGCATTTCAAATAAACCTCTTTATAACTCCACCAGAACAAAGGATTGGTAGGAAGCACTTCCTACAAGACTAGTTTGAAGGACTGGCATAGAAAAAGAGATGGAGTAAGGCAATAATACCTGGTCCTGAAGGGGACAGAGAGTGTAGGGACAAAGCCAGGCTAGAAAAAGCAAAGAATCTCCCAATACGGGGGATGTAACAGGTTGGCATGCAAAAAATTGTGCACTTGCAGCCATGGCTGTGTCCCACTCCCAAGTCCCTGTGCATACGAAGGTCATTTTGCCTGCCTGCATCCCCTCTGCACAGCTTCTATTCTGCTCCCCCTGAAACCAACTTCTGGGTAAGAACATCTTCCTGCTTCAGTTTCTTGATGTGGAAAATTAATTAATTTTCTAAACTATTTCTATGTCCTGAATAAATACCTGCATTGGCCATTACAGCTCTGACACCAGGAACAGGCAAGGTTCTCTCATGGTCTGAATCAGGGAAAGAAAGAATCAGAGACTTCACCTAGAAGGTGAGCTGAAAGGAGATGAAAAGGTAAAAGAACAGCTCGGACAAAGTTAAGATGTGACTGCAACACTTTTAGCTTGAAAGTAGCTTCCTTGGGCATTGCTGGCAGCAAGGAGTTTAGCAGAGTTTAAAGTTTGTTCCTCTGGTAGACTTTGCAATTTGAGCTTTTCTGTGCACTCTCCTGCATGCACTACACAGACAAGTTAGCTGGAATTAGCTCAAAGGTATCCACATATGTTGTAGTCACACCTTGTCCTGCCCTAAGTCACAAGAATGGAAAATATCTACAGCTTCTTCCTGGAATGAGAAAAATAGCCTTTCCCAGTTCATTAAGGTCAGGACACTGCTGGAAGCTTGAAGAGGCAGGAAGTTTTAACTTTGAAACTTCTTTATACAAGGGAAAAGAGTTCTTTGTGTTTGGCTGGAGAACAACAAAAGTCTTTGCTTTAATAACATTCTAATAATATGCAATATTATATACTTTTGGCTAGTAAAATACACCACAAATTGCTTTCGTGTAGCACTTGAGACAAACATTATAAGGAAGGAAGTCCAGTACTTGGCCAAATATTCAATTAGCTGCCACCCTGAAGCAGGATTTCAGATCAGTGTATTATCTTTTCAGGATTAAAGAGGTGGCAGTAAAAAATAGGAAACCATAATTAAAAAGAAAAAAAAAAATTAAATTTAAGACTATTTGTGGTGAAACTCCTTACACATGAGACAAATTAGCGTGCTGCCCAGACATATAGAAGCAGGAAAGTGAAAAGAGCAAAGAATCCGAGCTTGTCTTAAATCCAGCTGGATCCTAGAGGCAAAATCATGTGACCATATAAAGTCATATGGTGGTAGTCCAGGCAGAACTGCCTCTTTCAACTAATTTCCATGACAGTGAATTCATAAGTATACCCTTTCTCTTGGTTGCCTTTCAAGTCAATTGTAATACTCCTGGAGGCTTCAGGGCTCTTCGACTTTGGTTTTCATTTGAATCCACCAGCAATTTTGCCATCAGCCTTGGTGTAAACAAGATCAGGATCTAAATCACTGGCGTAGCTTTTCAGCCGATAAAAATTACCTTCATTACATGATAGAGCTGTAGTAATTCCACTTTCAAGCTGCAACAATTTGCATCACAGAGTTATGACAACTCTGCCTTAGGGGCAGGATAAATTGCCCCATATAGCCATGACATTTTTTTATCTGTATAAGATCTGACCCTTGTTTTAGAAACTCAGGTGCAGCTTGCAAATGTATGCATTGAACAACTCTTTTCATTCAATTGAAACCATCAAGGCCTTTGTCACTCACATCAGCAAGGATAAAACTCATCTCTTAATCAAATAATGGGAGAAAAACACCTATATGAAACCATGTGTTTCAAAAGAGAAAAAAATACCAAGACTATAGCAGCAGCTTTGGAAAATAATGTGCCCTTTATTTACTAGTGGTGGTGTTACTGATAGCAAGAGGGCAAGATTTACAGTTCTTAAAAGCATTAAATTCTTATCTCTGGCCTGTCCCTTATATTATGTCTATTAAAAAAAAACAAAACAAAAAAAAAAAAAAAAAAAACAAAAACAAAAAAAAAAAAAAAAAAAA
>JANIJG010009467.1:0-14475 GCA_024611175.1 Megaceryle torquata | reverse complement strand
AAGCACAGCAGATTCCAAAGAAATTGAAGGAAAAACTTTTTCACGGTGAGGGTGACAGAGCCTGGAACAGGCTGCCCAGGGGGGTTGTGGAGTCTCCTTCTCTGGAGAGATTCCAAACCCACCTGGACAAGTGTTCCTGTGTGATCTGCTCTAGGTGATCCTGCTCTGGCAGGGGGTTGGACCAGGTGATCTTTCAAGGTCCCTTCCAACCCTTAACATTCTGTGATTCCTTCGTGGGAGAGGCTGGTGCTGACATTTCTGCTACTCGCTCATCTACAAACCACATCTTCTCTGGGTTTAGAACTCTCTCAGAATGGTTTTGACTTCATGCAATCCAGCACAGATATCTGGATAAGGATGCTTGGGTTTAGAAACCAAACACTTACTGTGATTTTTTACAGTACTATCCCTCCCACGCACAACAGCACAGCACAACTTAACTGGCCTTCAGCAAATGCTGCACCTAAATCACATTGATAAAAGCTGTTTGGGCAATTTTAAAAATACAAGTGAATGAATATTTACAGCACGTTTACAGAGATGCCCTACAGAGGAATTAACCACCTCTTTTTTTTCCCCCTCCTCACCCTTTCCAGAAACTATATCACATTCCTTTTTGCTCTGTCCATTTTCAATTTCATGATCCCGGGCTTCATCATGCTGACAGCTTATCAGTCCATACACCAGAAGTTCAAGAAAAGTGGGCAATATAAGGTAAGAAAGCTGCTCAGCTGCTGTAACTGCCTTACCAAAATAGAACTGTAGCCAATAGAGACAAAGCCCTCAAAGAGCCAATTCCTTTCGCAGAGGCTTTGGCTCAGCTTCTAACGTGCTAACTGCCCAATGTTACTCAAGTAGGAGGGTGGCAGATGGGGCCACCCAGAAAGTCTGTGGAAAACCCATCCCTAAAGATTTCAGCCTTTGGCCAGACATCCACATCTGCCACAATCTAATGTTGTAAACAGTTTCCTATCAAAGCAGAGACCGGACTAGTGACCCGTGAGAATTCCCTTCCACCAGCACTGGTCCAACTCCAGTCACACCCACAGCACGCAGAATATTTGCTAATAGCATATCAATATTTAACCAGAGAAACTTTGATCAGGATCATTATTTTCTGCTTTATTTGTCGGCCAGAACAGCAACTCTGCAAAGAAACACAGAGGCAGCCTGGGGGGGAAGGGCCTTCATCTGCATGTTGTGTTCACACTTGGCTGAGGACACCCAGAATCCTTTATGGGCTGGAAAGAGAGGAATTGCTCTGGCATGGCAGGTTTATGGGAATGTAATGTGGTGATGATAGGAGCTGTTTCCTTAGGTGCAGGCTATACAGTCTGGGGGACTATTGGGGCTGGCAGGCACTACCCAACCCCCTGCACTCAGTACAGACAGTCGGTTCTCCAGGGAAATGTTCTATCAGTGCCGAGACAGCCAGGCAGAGTTGTTTGTTCCAGCCTGGAATTAATGCACATGCCCTCTCTCCATTTCTTGAGCCAATCTCAGTGTTAATTATTATGTCTATCACCTTCTTGTCAGAGAGTTTATGCAATAGTGTGTGGTTTCTCTCTTATGATATTCTGTAGCTGCACAGACTAGTTATGGTGCAGAAGATTTAAGGATAAAATTATTACTTCCCTATTCATTAATATTTTTAAGATACTTGGGAATCACTGGTCATGAACATTATGGATAAGGCCCTAGCATGAAGGACTGGAGCACCTCTCCTGTGAGGACAGACTGAGAGTTGGGGTTTGTTCAGTCTGGGGAAGAGAAGGCTCTGAGGAGACCTTATTGTGGCTTCCAGGATCTTCAGGGGGCCACAAGAAAGCTGGGGAGGGACTTTATAGGATGTCAGGTAGTGGTAGGACTGGAGGGAATGGCTCAAAACTAGAGGTGGGTCAGTTCAGATTGGACATTAGGAAGAAGTTCTTCCCCAGGAGGGTGGTGAGACACTGGAACAGGTTGCCCAGAGAGGTGGTGGCAGCCCCATCCCTGCAAGTTTTTAAGGCCGGGATGGGGCTCTGAACAACCTGCTCTAGGGGGAGGTGTCCCTGCCCCTGGCAGGGGGGTTGGAACTGGATGGTCTTTTAAGATCCCTTCCAACCCTGATGATTCTATGACAGAGGAATCCTACTACCACAACACAGGTGCCACTGCATCCACCTGTTGCAGTGCCAGAGTAGTGGCTCCACACAGGTTGCTTGCCTGCAAAGGCCCTCCAAGTCAGCGAAATGCAGCTTCTATCTGCTTTTAAATTTACATATGGCCCTGAGCAGCAATTACTGTCTGCGGCTTCTGCGTGTAGCACACGCACACACTGATCTGCCCTGAGCTACTCTGTCACTTCTGTCCAGGAGCAACTGCCATTCCACGTCAGGCCCCTGGGAACAGTGCTGAGGGCCTTGCTGCACAGGCAGCCCTTGATACAGAAGGTACTCTTGCTTACACCCCTCCAACCTCAACAGCAAAGCAGTAAGGGTACGGCCCATCCTGCTGGCTGATCCTCTCCTGCTACTGAACGCAAACCATGGTCTCAGAGGATCTGGCCCATCTGCTTGTTGTAGTGTGTGGTTGTGAAACACAAAGGAATTTATTGCTTTTGTTTTTCAGTTTAATACTGGTTTACCATTGAAGACATTGGTCATTTGCTGGGGTCCCTATTGCCTTTTATGCTTCTACGCAGCAGTTGAAAATGTGATGTTCATTTCACCCAAATACCGCATGGTATGTCTATGCCACCCCCGAGAATCCAAATAACAACATTCTCCTTACCTTCCCCTCTTTGTTCCATAGGAACAACGCCCATTTACTCAGAATGGGGTTTCCTTGTTGTAACATATATAACAAGTAGATCATTTCCTCAAAGCATTCTGTTCGTCTACCACTTTTAAGGCAAAGTGGCTAAGCACAGGGATCTAAGAGGCAGTAGATTACTGCTTTGATCAAGCAACAGTTCAGGAACTCAGAGGGTTGGGTTTTTTTCCTCTAGCAATCAGCTAGGGGTCTGTAGCTTGTAGTCCATGGTTGTAGGAGTCTGTGTGTCCTTCCCAGAGTCAAGTACCAGCTCAAAGTTTTCAATTTTGAAGAGCCTTGTCTCATTCATGTTTCTAATACTTTACTCTCCTCAGGGAAGCTGCAATTTATCCCTCTTAAGATTATTCTGCCTTCTTTTTTTCCCTTTTGTTTCTGAGTCTTGGCTCTGAGACTGCCTCTGGGGCACAGCAATATCACATCAAACCTTTCAACTTTCATTCAGTCCCCCCCAATCAGACCAGTTTCAGGACACCAAATACATTGCTGTAGTTAGGTATTCAGTATCCCACATAAGGTGTGTTAGCAGTACCAGTCCACTTACCCATCAGAAGGTGTCCATGGTACACTCTCCCCTCCCTCTGTTTATCCACTCTCAACTGAACTATCCCAGTTACGGGTAATGCCAATCTGAATTCTTCTTCATGGAGCCTATCATTCCCTGAGCAAAGGCCTCTAACCGACCAAATTGCTTTTGCCTCTTATCTCTCTGGGGGGTAGCACTGGAGACAAGCATTTGGTAAAGGAAAATTGAGCCTAGGCTGAAACCAGCTTACTGGTTCACATTAATTTTAATTAATTTTAATGATCCTATTGCATTTTCCTATTAATAAATATTGTGTCTCACAACAGATTCCTGCTGTTATTGCCAAGACTGTGCCAACAGTGGATGCCTTTGTATATGCCCTGGGGAATGAGAACTACAGAGGGGGAATATGGCAGTTCCTCACAGGACAGAAGATCGAGAAAGCAGAGGTTGATAACAAAACTAAATAACCTCTTATGGCATTAATCAAAGTTAATGCAGGTACACCACTGAAAGAAAAAAATGCTACAGGAAACAGTAGTCTGATATGTATGTGCAAAGGTGGTTCCACATTGGAAAGGTCATGCATTGGCTACAAGAAATGAAGTACTGAAAGAAAGCCCTCCAGATAACTATCCAAACCATCATGAGCTGCTTGTCGAACAAGCTGCCTTAAACCTGTGTTGATTGTCATCAGTCTCATTTGATATGTCACTGCAAATAAACTATGTGCTGGAAAGCATTTTTCTTTTCTGATACACTAACATAAAAGCTCAGCAAATTAACTGAAGCAGGGCATTTGTTTATCCAGTGAGGCCTCCTCAAATCAATCTGTGCAGCTTGTCCATATGGTAACTTCTGGATTACTAAAAGATTAAAGGAGTATTTGGTATTATACCACATGTCTGTATAAATAGCTTGTTCAGCTGAACAACACATTTTAAATGCACCTGAAATGGGAGTTCCTAAATTTCCATGATGAATCTGCCATTCTAATTCCATGAAAACATTTTAGTGGACATTTTATCCCTATAAGAAATATTAACTTGGCTCCTATTCAAATGAATTAGTGTGTGACATTCAACTCTGTCCCTCCCTAAACTGCATCAGATTGTGCAGCTGCTGCTCACCAGGACGATCAACAAGCTCATAGTCCATCATAAAAGCATTCATCTATTTATCAAACACTGAGCAAAAGCTAAAGGGAGGTAAGGGTCAGATTCTGTTCTAAAAGTGTCATAAGAATAAAAATTAACTTCCTCTTTGCCATTAAATTCCCCTGTGCTCTACGTGAGCAAGTACAACGGCTGAATGGGCTGTGACTAAAGTCTCAGCAATTAAAATGTAACTTATTTTATAATTATCAGAATTCATATATACTTTAAACTATTAGAAATGTCCATTTTAAATGTTTGTACTTGGTCATGCTGCTCCCATTGCCTACAGGGTGAAAACTGGTCAGCTGATACTGCCTGTTACTCTAAGATGTGTCTCACAATGACATATTTGCAAAAAAAAAATATGTGCATGACACAGAACATGAGATTGTGTGTACAAAAAGCCAAACCTAATTGAAGCTTACAAGGATTGTATTATTCATTTCTGGCATTGGCATCAAAAAAAAAAAAAAAAACCACTTTCAAAGCTAACCAAAGAAAAAGTTGTCTGTCCCTACGATGCTTTCCAACATATTAGAAGAGAAAACAGTTGTGTATGAGTTACAAAAGGGTAGGTGGTGCAATCCTGGAAGCCAAACAATCAGTGGGTAGAAGGGACGTTCCCCTCATGGCTAGAGCTAGGAAATAAATATCATTTTGTCACAATTAACCAGCAGGATCCTATTTGGAGATGTGCTTTAGGACTTGTGAGGCTCAGTCTAGTCACAAACTAGATGAGTGGTGAATAATGCCATGACAAATTTATTCAGAATAATCACATGTAAAGCTGATGTCTAAGCCTTGACATCTTAGATACACATAATATTAAGAGAACAGATGACAAAATGCTTGCACTGATAAGTGCAAAATAATGTGTATGGACACAATTATCTTTAAGGGTGTATCTAGAGTGATAGGCTCTGAATCCGTAATTATCTCTTTCTCAGGAAGGAAACCTGGGTAGGTCTGGAATTCAGCAGCTCATCTGTCAGCACAGTCATACTGATGAATCCCTGCAGAATGCTAAAACACTAAAAAAGCAAGAGGAAACAAAAGAGGACAGGGGGCCAATACTGCTCAAAAAGGCACTGTGCTCAAACTTGCTGAATGCGGTGCATAGTTTAGGTCATTCCAACTCCGAGGATATAGATAAGCAAGGAAAGGGCCGCAGGGCTGATCAAACCCAAGGAGAAGCTTAAATACGAGTGGGATGAAACAAAGGAGAGTGCTCTCAGAAGAGCTAGTTAGTGAGGAGACCAGAGACAGCCTTATTGAACCAGGGGTTGGGGAGGCGTGAAGATGGAACGATCATTTGCTGCTTCCCACAGCACGAGAACAATGGTGGACACACTAAAATTAAACTGATCTGTGTATCTTCTGAAGTTTGTGGTTTGAGGAGTGTTCTTCGTGTTCCTTACCAAAACACATTATGGCTTATATAACAATACTGTAATAATGTAATAAATAACAGCTTAAGATATTTGGTTAGGGTCTGAGTCCCCTTTGGCTTAAAGGGAATATCCCTCTGCAACTTCTCAGGCTGTGGCTCTTAGCCCATTTTCAGATTGATTTTTGACTTGTTCTTACTATAATCCTTTTATCACGGGAGTAGAAAGCAGCAGTTGTTTTATTCATTCTGTTGGACAGCTACAAGTTTTTAATGTGCCTCTGTTTAGGTTTGTGCATTCTTCTTCATGTTTGATCACTGAAAGCTAGTGATGGGCAAAGCTGAGTATTACTACTTAGTGAGCATAAAGCTGCTTAAGGGTATTCAAGCCTCAATAGGAACAGGGCCTCTCTCTTGAGCAGCAACCAAAGCTGTCATCTACAGCCACACTGAAGAAATGCAAGGTAACAAAGTCACTGAAATCTTTCAGACCTAGGGACTGTGCAAAACTTACAGATGTGCTTTGAAGAATATGGGACGTGTTCATACAGCCCAGTGTAGTGCTATAAATTGAGACCACAGCAGAGGCAGACAGTGCATTACAGTCATATGAGAATTAAGCTGTCACACCCAAGGGGAGCTTTCTCACAGCTCTCCAGAGCAAGACCTCACCTCAGATAGTTCCCTGCACACTGTGTTGCACTGAGTAGCTTGAAGTAGCTCCCGTTGCTCAGAATCCCATCTCATTTCACTCTGGACCTCCAAACCTGAGGTTGTACGTTAAATAGGAATCATTTCTCCTGTCATTGATCTCCACCCTAAATATCTTAAAATGACTGCTGCTCAAGTATGCAGGTCTGCAGCTGTAGCAGCCTAGGGACTCCTTCATACAAGTTATGAAGCCTCTTGACTGAGTGAACAGCAGCAAATGAAGCATCTGAACAAACTGGGTGAACTTCAACACCTCCTCAGGTCTGCTTCATATTGCCTTGGCTGATGACTCATACTAAAGAGCGGAGGAAAATTAGGCTGCTCATGGCTCATTTATTGGATCGTGGATAATCTCACTGTACACACACAGGAAAAAAAAAGAACAGAATTAGAAAAAAAAAAAAGAGATGGAAATAAAAGTTTCCAGGAACCGGTCAACAAGGCAAAAAAATGTCTTCTAGCTATTATTAGTCCTCACCACTAGTTTATTCACATTAAGAAGAACTGGCTGAGGTCCACTAACAAGTGCACTGTATTTCTTTCAGAAAAGTGTCTGAAAGCAAACTGCAGTGCATCAAGAAGCCCAACACACACTTCCGGTTAATTACACAATTTATCTGTAACACAGACAGCCTTTACCACAACAGCACTGGCCTGGTGCCCTCTGGCACTGCTGGTCATCCAGATCGTGCCAATTAATATCTGCCACCATCCTGATAAAGCCTGTCACAACAGGGTCCCAAATCTCAAGTACGTTATGCTGAAGGATGCAAAATCCCACCATGTTTTCACACTGGAGAAGCTCAGAAGGCTAGAAGCACAATTTATATTATCCTAACCAAAGTGCAGCCCCAGGTTTGTACACTCCCATACACAGAGTATTCCACCTACTATCCAGAAAAACCCCATAAGAAAAAAAAACAAAATAGGAGAACTGAATGCATTCAGCACCTCAGCTTATGCTGGAACAGCCAATCTGAACATCTCTGACTAATATCTGTCCTGTCACTAAAGATGAGTGTGGTTTCAAGCTACCTACTTTTAAAAATAGGTAGATGGCACTTCAGACTACTTGACATGAGCTAGCACAGCCCTTTGCTGGGACAGTTGGGACAATTGTTCATCATCAAAACAGAAGAGGAAAGTATGCTTCTCCTTAGGGTTCAGTTTCTTCAGTATCCAGCCACTCTCTAATGCAGTGATCTGCAGTATTATAGCCAACATTACCAAATCAGCCCACCTTCCCTCTTACAGGCAGTCTAACTTCTTGGGTCATTTGTGTCAGAATGAGTATTTTGATGCACTGATGAAAAACAGACTTCTGAAGAAGAAATAGAAAGCAATTTTTCCTCCTTATCCCCAGACACAAACAGCATAATTTTTTCAGGTTTTCTTTCAGAGGATAGAAATGCCTGACACCTTAAATAGTGTCTGTTGCAGTCCTATTTTCAAGGCTATTAAACGCCCACAACCTCCAAATGAAGTTACCGTGTCCTCAATAATGCTGCAAATCAAGGTCTTGCTGATTCAGCTTTTCTGCACTGCCCACACTTAACAAACACCCTAAGGTTCAATAAGAGGGAGATGAGTTTTTCTGCAGTCAACATTCTTCATGTGCTCCACACACTTTCTGATGTGTTTTTCCTAGCACCTCTTATACATCTGATTGGGACATTACAAAGTGATTTTGGAATAGGGTCGGGGGAAGAATTTGAATTGTTCACAGTCGATGGATGACACTACTTTGAAATGCATTACTGTAAAAGAGCAAAATGAGCTGGTTTTTTCACTACAGGGGAAAAATAAATGATAGTCAAATTCTTCAACACGGGCCCAAGTGCCAATGATTGATTTGGTTCTACAAGTTGGGATACAGAGGCTAGAAGTGTAATGTAAGACCCTTGTAATATGATGGCAACAAGCATTAGTCACGAGTACTTACCCTTTCCATCACGTCTCATTTAGATCTTGGTTAAACTTTTACCCGTGAGGAGAAAGTAGACACTCACACTTCAACCTATGATATTGAGAGTCTGCATTTTGGAGTTAAAATGCAAAAAAAAAAAGAAGAATATTTAGTACTACCTGCCTTGTAGACATCCACATTTAGAAATTATTAATCAGATTATTACAATCTGTGGTTTGTATGAGCTACCCTATACAGGCCAAAACAGTAATGTTCCAAAGGCGCTTTGGTATGAAAACAAGTACCCTGTTTTCTGCAGAGAAAGAGGGAGGATGGACCTGTTGCATTCAGATGATGGAAAAGAGTGAGAGTTTTTAAATGGTTTCACACCTGCCCACGCATCTATTTTAGGTGTTGCTTGGAAATATGCTAATGTAAGGTAATCTCTTGCATATCATTAAAAGACAAAAGGATCCAATAATAATAGAAACAAAGGACAAAAATTGTAATATCTCAGTTAGATGCAAGTTTAAGTGATTATCAATACAATTAAAATTGTACCTGCAAGATTTAAGAATTATTTAACACTTTAAGACCCTTGGATTTCCAAAGGCAGGATTTTTTTTTTTTCCTGCATTAGTCACGTATGAAATTTTTTCAAAGCAGGTTTTGTTCAGAACACAGATGATAGAACTGCCAGAAGAGGAGAGTTACAGCTGAGTGAAGGCGCTACGCTGGGCTACTGATCATCCTCATTTCAGAAGAAGCAGAAGACAAGCTCAGGGCTCAGCCTCCTGCACACTGGTTAGGGATGAACAATGCCAGAGACACAGGGCAAAGGGAGCTGAAGTGAGCTGCTACCTCCTTTGAGACTCTGGCCCACAGAAACAGTTAATACAATGAAGAATTTGCCCCTAACTGTTGAATTCACATTGAGAATTATTTCAGATGTAGTTACAATTACCTGCTTTACAGGAATCTAATTTTAATTAACCCAGGCTTTAAACTAATTAAACATTGTTTAGAAATATGCTTTGGAGGACAATACTTCATTCGGTAGGTCTCTAACAGTAGAAAATGTGCTTCCTTTTAATAGTTTGCTCTTGGGAATCTGAAAGTTAATTATACAGTTTATAAAGCAAGACCCAAGATCTTAATACAGCGTTCTAAGCTTTAAAAATAAATTTCTAACTGGTAGTACAAGAACGTGACTATAGGAAGACAAACGTTTATGGCCTATGAACACATATCTTCTTTAACAGAATAGTTCACTTACATATGAAAGCCAGCAAAGAAAGGGATATCATTGGAAAGCAAACTTCCGAGTCCTAACAGCAAGAGTGCTAAATTTTCAGTATGTTTTAGATCTTGACAGTGAAAACAAACTGTATTTTGGCAGACAACAGTTGGAGGCTGTAATTGCTGGAGATTTTCGTTTTCTTGTTGAACAGTGAGATAACAGATTTATTTTTTTTTACCCCCTCATGGTGTTCGATCATTTGCATCCACTGCCCCAAGATTTGTCCCACTGAACTACACAAGGAGGTGCTACGGCAGCATTCTTGATTTCTCACTTGGTTGTAGTGCTATGAGGTAAAGTAGTTTGGCAGAAAATAAACTCCATTACATTCCAGCTTGTCTTCAGCTATCAGGGGGGCTGGGTTTAGCTAGGTTTAGATTCTGAGTGATGTTCAGTTTGGCACTGAGTTGGATAACAGAGATATACTCAGTAGTGCACTGCACCTTCCATCTGGTCACACTTGCAGCCAGCTACATGAGGGGTGCAGTTTATTTCATTCAACACTATAAATCTGCTATTAACACAAATGTAACACTTCATAAATCAGCACACACACCAAAGTGATGATAATTATGGTCCCAAACAAAACACTTTTGACACAAGGATTAAATATAACAATACTTAGCAAATGAAAACAGTCCCAATTTACAGTGTCTATGAGAACTGTTGAATTTAATTTGCTGAGCACTTTGACAAGGGAGTCAATGATTCCAGATAACAATTTGCTGGCATTCACAATACCTGTAAATTAAAAAAGGAAAGTAAGAGGTGCTCGGTTGCTGGACAGCTGGCAGATGTTAAGTTAAAAGGCAGGTACTATTCATCCAGTACCACTGTCCCTGTCAGAGGCATTTTAACCAGCACCAGCTGGCCAGTGAACTATAGGTTTCTGGGCTGTGCCTGCAGACAGCATTGTCCTCTTGTGAAGGAGGCAGAAGGGTTTCAAAATGATCCCACTCTGCCTTTTTTGTACCTGTTCCTTGATGTTTGGCACAGTGACAGGTAAAGGTGTGTTGGCATTCTGTTGCCTAAAATAAGTAGAAAGCTGCCACTGTCTGGCTTTATCACTGTCCAGTCAGGAGAATGCACAAGTGACAACAACTCTTTTTTCAAAGTCTGTTAACTACACCCCAACAACATCCAAATGCACAGCTTCTGGCAGGGAGTACTGACTAGCATTAATAAATCTGGACTGGGGCAAACATATAGGCCCCTCTAAAAATTCAGTGTTTCAGGAGTTACGCGGGTCGTCTGCCGTGGAGGCAGTGCTTGAGCTGCAGCAGTGTTCACAGCACAGACGGTTTGTGCACAATCCCAGGCATGAGCTATACATGTCCTGTGGCAGCCCAGGAGGCCGTAGATAAGGGGAGTTTATCCTGCCAAGTCAAGAGGAGTTAACATAGGAGACCTCCTTAACACCTCCTCCTCATGCACAGCTTGAGCACAGGCTGCTTTCTGCAGTCCGTAGTCCAGTCATTATTCCACACTCCCTCCACAAGCTGACCCATTGTACAAACACAGGCAGTTTTGAAATCAAATTATGTTGTTAGATGTGAGGTCACTGTGCTGAAAAGCAGCTGTCTAAGCAGAAGCTTAAGGATGCTATTAGCTACAGATGGGGCAGGGAAAATGCTGTTAAACAAATAAAGGGAAGACAAAACCAGTGCTTGATGACAATATTTGTTACCTCTTTCACTACCAAACTGGAGACAGATTGAACCTCAAAGCTGATTGGCACTCCACAGTTATGCTCTGTCCCTGCAACCCATTGAGTGGCAGCATGTCCTAGATATTGCATGGAATGGAACCCCTGATGTTATGGATTTGGATTTCCCAGAGAACTCTGCAGCCTTTCCTTCCCTGGGAAGGTTTCAACTTCCTTGAAATCGATAAAGGAAAAATCTTAATGAAGACAAGACAGTGGGCTGATTTACCAAGTTAACCCTTAATCTTACAAAGTAATTAAGATGCTTGGTGCAGACATGCAATATATCCAGCTCCTGGAGATAGTCCCCAAGACTGAGTTTGGTACATAAACTCTGCTCAAAAAACAGGATCCATACATAAGGAAAAGGATCTTAGAGTATGAAGCTAGAAAGAAGTTTTGTTTCATATCCTGCCCGTTTGGCCTTTGACACCACATTGAGCCACCTCCCTGTAGCTTGTTTTTAGCAAGGATTCAAAACGTGGGACTAGGCAACTTGAAGCCTGTCTTTTTATATATTGAACAAGAAACCCTTGTTATGGCCAAGAAAGATACTCTATGTGATGGCTGTCATGTGGGAGTGGAGGGATTCAAATCTATTTGTCCTTAACCTGAGGGCAGGCAAACACACATCTTTTCTCACCCAAGAAAGCCACCAGCTGTTGCAAAACTTTTCGGTTTCCCTATTGACATCATACCCTTTGCAGAAAAAAAAAATAAACAACCTACAAGGTTTTGCCAACTGAAGGTGTAGAAAATGAGAACAAGCAATTTGGGATTGATTTGACTTGACTAGAAGGAAAGAAATTTGGATCATGATGTTTACTTCCAGTACAAAAATGCAAGACTCGTGTGTGGCTAATGAATGCTTGAACTTCTCCAAGATACTTTGAGGATGAGTAAAATATGACAAGTTACACCTCCTATGGAATTAGCACACAACATATTCTATGGACTGAAAACTAGGCTACCAACAGATCTTAAAATACAGCTGGTAGGCAGATACTGCTGAATGGGGACATTTTACAGTCAGAGAGACTTTTTCTTGATTTTTTTTTTTTTTTTCCTTCTCTATGCCATAGAGAAGTGACCTAAAAATTTGGGGAGTAGTAACTAAAAGAGAGATGGGTTATTATGAGCCGACCTGAGCCTCCAGGGTACATAGTTGTGACCTGACAAATTGTACTTTGGTTAGACCAAGTGTTTGAGATCCAAGAATGGCAGCTGCTTATATTTACACAATGGAAGACTTTGCTTTGAAAAACAGAGCTCAGAAAAGGATTTAGGGGTCATTATAGATAATCGTCTTAGTGTAAGCTGTCTGGACAATGCTGTAGCAAAAAGGACTAATGAGATTCTTGACTATGGGGGGCAGGGAAGTATGAAGCAGAAATAACAAAGGATTCCAGCATCTCTGGACAGCACTGCCAATACCCCTACTAGCTTGCTGAATCCTGTCCTGGTGTCTGCATTTTAAAGAAGAGTTGGAGACATTGGACAGAGTTCAAGTGAATGTCACAAATGAATTCTCTGGCTTTAATAGAAACACCCAAGCCTTCCAACATGACAGGTAAGGAGCTCAACATATTCAGCTCAGCAAAGAGGAAAGCATAGCTCTACCTTCACCACGCTGTGCAGGTAATTGCACTTGGGGAAGACATACGTGAGGAACTTTCCAATCTGGCTGACAAAGATCCCATGAATGAAAGCTGAAGCTAGATAAATTCAGCCTTGAAATAAGGGAAAAATTCCCAGCAGTAAAGTAATGAAAGACAGGAATAGCTTAACAGGGGAACCAGTGAAACCACCATCACTTGAAGCCTTTTAGACAAAGACAGATAGCTCTGAAGATACACCTTTAGCCTAGTTCCAGACTAGATGATTACAGCTGACCTGTCTAGCTCTCTGTAAGCTGTGAGCCCTTAGTTCCCCTCTATATACACCTTCATTTCGTTAGCCCTTGCTGAAACAGGACAGCCTACGCTGTCCTTGCAATGTTTCCATGATGGCTTGAATGTTGCTACACAGGGGTTATGACCAGCAAGGATGCAGAGTGAGCACTGTGGGGCCACACTGGCCTTACAGTCAGGAAGAAGTTGTGATAGGGGGAAAGTGTTCCTGACATGCATGAGACTGGAACCAGAGAGAGGCATCTGGTGGATGAACCTTCTCAACAAGAAAAAATAAAATTAAATAGATATACATTTCTCTCTACACCTTGCTTGTTCTAGCAGATGCATCTATGTTGTAGTCCCAGAGACAGCTTTGTGCAGCAACAGACATCCCACAGGAACTTCAAACAAATTATCCTGCCATACATGGGAGGTCAGACTAAGTGATCTTACAGTCCCTGAAGCTATTTCTTTTTCTTGTATTACCCCAAGTGTGGGTTTGGTTTGTTTCCTCTCACAGGTCACTGGAGCAAAAGGATAAAAAGTGAGAAGAAAAAGTACTCACTCAGGATGAGGTTTTAACCTGAAGTCCCCTGGGAGTAACTGAGTGAATGAAGCAACTTCCAGGCTACACAAAGGTAAGCAAGACAAGATGAAACCCTGTCAGTTGAGCAAAATTGCTTGTCTGTGAACTCCAGCTTCCTCCCAGTCTTCTGTTCTGGTACAGGTGGTCAGCCCTGACAGTGAGCTGGGATTTTGATAGCAGGTGCTTTGAGAGATGGTGATCCATTCCTAAACCGTGACAGGTAGGACTGAGCGATTGCCACAGCAGCAAGGTGGCCATTAGCAACTGTATTGTGGCAGATAAGGAGGAAGGATTAGAAAAGATTGCAACATGGTATGTGGGACAGGACTTAAAATACAAACAAAAAAAGCACACAGTGTAAAATTTTGCTCTTGAATAGAAGTAGAGTGCTCAGTCTTTGTGAAGATAAGAAAGATTTCACAGAATGGTAGGGGTTGGAAGGCACCTCTGGGGATCATCGAGTCCAATCCCCCTGCCAAGGCAGGCTCACCTAC
>JANIJG010009464.1:94529-111186 GCA_024611175.1 Megaceryle torquata | reverse complement strand
CCCGCCGCCCCCCCCCCCCCCCCCGGCGGCCCCCCCGGGGCCGCGGCCCGGGCCCCGGGGGGGGGGGGGGGGGGGGGGGGGGGGGGGCGTCAGAGACTCACGGCCAAGAGGCGGCCGCTACCGGCGTCCTCGCCGGTACCCGCGACCAAGAGCCCCCGGGCACCACAACACCCCGACAGGCAGGGACATGCAGAGGTGCTTCGAAAGGGAAACCCTCCATGGAGAAGCGGAGGGCAGTCAACTCACCCGAACCGTCTCTCCCGCGTACAGGGCTAGGCAGCAGGAAGGCGCCTGCAAACAGACAGGGAGCGGGTCGGGGCGATGCTCTGCGCCCGCCCCGAGCCGCTCCCCGCGGTACCCACCGAGCAGAAGAGGGGCGAACCACATGGCGGCAGGACGCGCCCGCACCGCGGGGGAGGCAAGAGCAAAGGCGAGGAGAGACACACAGCACAACACAGCGTGCCCACCAGGCTGCCGTCCCCTCTAGGCTGTCCTAGCACCTCCGCAGAGCTCTACAACTGGTGGTAGCCGCTGCGCCCGCTTTAAACCTCTCCCGGGGCGCATGAGCACTGGGGCGGGCGAGGGTGGCTGGGGCGGGAGGGAAGGAGGGAGCGGACAAGGGGCTGGGCTGCTCCATCACTAGGCAAGGCCCGGCAGGTGCTGCCGTCCCTCCTCCGCCTCGCCCCTCGTCCGCTCCTTCCACCTGAGCTCAGCCCGGGTCCTCTGGGAACGGTACCCCAAAGCTGCCTCAAGCAATTCTCCCTCCTCCCCAGTATCTCACCCCCTCCGGACAGGCAGCGGAGGCTTAAGGACCTTCCTATGTCCGGTGAACACGCCTTTGCTGTTTGCCTTTCTAGATCTGCTCGCACGCTCCTCTATTTCTCTTCCACCTCCAGCTGTTGGATACCTTATTTCAGATATCATCAGCATTATTATTATTAAATTGTTTCATTAATATGTCTTTACTGCTATTGTTATAGAATACCTTATTCCAGATATCCGAAGAAAAGGGCGAGTGAGCTATCAATTACTTCACCACATCTGGCCCTTCCTCGAAAATGACTGAAGGGCCAGATCTCCCCCGAGTACTAACGCGGCTCATGGTGCTCTCGCCCCCCCCGCTCGCTATCAGGGCGGGAAGCCCTGCCGAGGGCAGAACGGCCGGTCTCCCCGGGGCCGCGGACCCCGCGGCAGCCCCGGGCCCGTCTGGCGAAGCCGTAGCAGTTCTGTGGCGTTGACTCGTCCCGCGGGACGCTGCAGAAGAGAGAACTGGGGGATTTAAAACTAATCTTTCGAAGACATGAAAACACAGTAACCAGCATTATTGTATCGTTTGTATTTGATCTAAAATATTAGCGTAAATATTACAGGTACCTACCTTTCATTTAAACAAAACTCTGCTTAACAATTAGAGAGGAAAAAACCCCAAACCCACACACTCCAAAAATAACAAAACTAAAAGCAAACTAAACTAATCAAAGAAAAAACTTCACGTTAAAGCCTGCTTCGTTTTCGTAGTGCAATGCATATGTGGCGTAAAGTACCAGCTGGCGCGACTGGGAAATGATCAGATTACTTATGAATGGGTGGGAAGAGAGGCAGGAGTGTGTTTTCAAGCAATGCTTTAAAATCGTTTACTTTGCTGTCTGCCGTCATCCGCTGTTATACTTCTTCTGTGACGGCTGTTTTCAGACATAAAATTTCAAATATAAATAAACGTTCAGAATTCGTAATAATTGACATGTTAACGGATTTATCGGGGCAGAAAATTAAGTGCAGTCAACTCCAGGAGCGAGCGGACACAGCAGCAACCGGCTTTTTAGAGGCAGCTGGGATGCCACTCGCTTTTGGGTTGTTGTCTGGTTTTTTATTGTTGTTGTTCGTTGTGGTTGCTGGTGTTTGTTTGTTTGTGTGGTTTTGTATTTGGTTTTGTTTAGTTGGTGTGTTGTTTGGTTTTTTGGGTTTTTTATGTTGTCTTTTTTAAATATCAGGTCGCATAAGAATGGGCATTGTGAAATAATCTCCTCGTATAATTGAAAGTAAATATGAGATCTCTGTGATCTGTTCAGAACTATACTTTCCAGAGAGCAAAAAAAGGAACTATGACTGTGTAAGTTACTCGTGGTTTGTTGTTGTTGTTGTGCTTGTTTGGTTTTTTTGTTGTTTTAATTTTTTCACCGGAGTTCTGCAAAGCGCAGAAGCGGGGAGAACATGATCTCTCTCCTCTCCCTCCCCCCGGCTTTGATCGTCCCAGAAACACATTTTTATGCTTCACACACAGGATAAAGGTGGCGATGCTTCCCTCATGACACGGTTTTCTCCTATAGGAGCATCTCGAGGCAAAATTATTCAAGGCAGTTGGTGTAGATGTCAGGAACTCCTGCTGGCGTTTTTCTGAGCGTCTCCAGATCCCGAGAGCTTCTGAATGAATTAGTGGTGGCCAGCAGGGTCCCTCCTCAACTCGAGGCTCACCCGAGGGGATTGGTCATCTTTCGCCTTCAGTGATCAATTAAAGAGTTGGTAATAGGCACTAAAATCTGTCCCTGAACTCGCCACTCCCTGAGATGCCTCTCATAGATGCAGGGGCTACTCGTACTTTTTAGAAATGGTTCACGCTGTCTGTTACGAGCCCTCAGTTCATGGTTTTCTTAGAGCCGAGGTCGTTGAGAATGGGGTTTTTTTGGTTTTGGTTTTTGTTGGGTTTTTTTTAAGAAACAAAAATCCAAAACCAACCGAGAAGCCAAAGGGCGTGTTAGAGAAGATGCCTGCCGTGGGGCTAGCAGCGCCGACGGCGCGTCTTCCCCGTTATCTTGCAGTCTATGGCGGTGAACCGATGGCCGCCCCGCTCCCTACCCGAGGGAGGAGGTCGCCGGCAAAGCGGAGCTCAAGGCCGGACCGGGGAGGGGAGAGAGCGGGTGATGGCTTGTGCTGGGCTTGTGTGGCGTCTTATTTGGTGGCAAGAGAAAGCTACGCTCCAGACTAACTGTTTTCACACGGGCTAATGTGTTTCGCCGCAGTGAAATGTCCCGGGAATGTCTTCCTCCGGAGGCTGAGGGAAAAGACAGGAAGAACAGGAAGAGGGATCCCATTTATCCCGGGAAATACGGGAAATGCCTGAACCGAGGGACACTGTCTGCCACACCATACAGCCCCCACAGAAACCTCTCTGTCCTTTGTGTGAAGAAAGGCTTTGTGCAAAGATCAAAAAGGACAGAAGAAAGTACTAATTAAACTTTCAGCCCTGCATACCACTTGGTGAGTGCCCCGCGCCTTGCAGTTCACTCCCTGGGAAAATACACCCATCCTCGTTGCAGTCCTTCTTTCCCTCCTCTTGACATTTTTTTTTTCTGGTTTCTGATTCCCTTTATCTTCTGGGGCTTTGTGTTTCTGTCTCGTCCCCGCATTCCTTTCAGATCTGCGATGCTTTTCTATACACTTTCTTCCCAAAGGCTACTTAATTCACCCTCCAAACTGTTTTACATTGGATTTTTTTGCATCACCTTCTATTTTATGTTTAAGAGGTGCTGAGCTGCGCTTGTATTTTTTAGTTTGAAACTATGCTGTCTTGGGAAGCACATTAAGTTGTTCCAGTGTTTTCTCAAAACTGGGTCCATCACCTGGTATGCAATTGCCAATCACACATACAAAGTGGAGGCATTTTCTTTATTCTCATGAAATTGGATTAACGGGTGCCAGGTCAAAATCAGCACACCAACATCCTAAACCAGCAGTTATTTACACACAAAGTTTTAATTGTATTAATCTTTCTAAAACATACGCGTTGTTATTCACCTATGTGATCGGTTAGAATATCCTTGCTTGCTATGTGAATCACTACATGTGTTCTGTCCAATTCTTAAGCTATTCATTTCCTTATCCTTTTGAGGAGGTGGTATAATTTGGGTAGGTGGTCTATGAGTTGGTGGTTGTGCTCTCCCCCTGCTGGAATTACCTTTCCTCAGTTTCACTGAGATTTAGCAATCTTCAACAGTTTTTCATGGCTAGTTGGTTGGCCAACTCATTATTCTTTCTACAGCCTTTGTTCTATACAGAGATATCCTATTATTAATGACTAGATCATCTTCCTGTTTAAAATAGTTGTCGCTAAGCATGTTACTAAGTATGTAATTGCAAAAATCAAACCAAGCTTTTCCTGTTCTCACTTTAACTAAATTAAGGTATACAAATAACCATATATTTCAAACTTTTATCTTTTCTGGGGCATTGATACCACTAGGAATGCCAATATAAGACAGGCAAACTGGTGCCAGGCTGGTGGAGCATACGTGTGTGCCTGGCTCTAGGCAGCCACCTGTAACAAGGCTGTTTGGTGTCTAAGTAGAGACAGGAAATTTGAAGGGACCTTAGAGGGGATGTGGCTAGTGTTACAGTGCTTGTGGGCACAGCCCTTTTTCTGACGCCTTTGGGCTTAATTAATTCACACCATCACCTTAGTTAGGCTCCATTAGGATGCGTTAATTTTTGTTTAGTTCTGGAATTACTGGCTTGTTGGTAGATCAAAGGGAAACTTGTGAAAAAACACCATAGAATAAATAGAAACATTTAAGCCAGAAGAAGGAAGCAAATGAATGGTGGAAGCATCACGTAAAGCAAAAATTGTGTAACAGCAGACATTTTGATAGTCTTTGAGCTGGGGTAGCTACAGCTTTGCCACAGTGTCTGGTTGGGGAAATGTTTGTCTATGTGTAAGTACATACATGCATAGACACACAGTATTAAGCAGCATTAGAGTGCAGGCTGGAGCACTAGAGCTCTGCTATCATTCCTGTCCCACTGTTGAAATGTTCCTTGGTACCCTTTTGGTCCCCATCACCCACCAAGCCCACAGACAGGTCTCAACACAGGGATTACTCCAGCCTGGGAACTGTGTCACCCCCTTCTTTTGGAAGCAAGAGAGTGCTCACACATGGGACATGCACCAGACTGCAGCAGCTGGCCAAGACCCACTGGGGCCTCAGGTCCTTCAGAAGGGGCTGCAGAGGCAACAGGCACCTCACTTGGTTTTGCACAGCCTGGAGTCCTCTCCAGGAAGGCTTTTCTGTAGTGGGTTATAACCACAGCCAGAAACAGTGCAGAACCATTTTCCAACACACTAGCACTTGCAACTAACAACTAGCAGCTTGAGCACTGAAGAAGACAGGTAGCTTCATGAAAATCTCTCCTTTTAGGAGTTAAAGCATGACTGCTAACAAACAGTTTCTGGTCTTGATAAATACAAGGATGGGTGCCCACTTTCAGATGTTGCCCATTCACTCTTCTGTTTCACTTTGATCAGCAACAACATTGTGTACAGTAGCAAACAGCCAGTCAGAAGATCTTTTTTTCACACTGAGAACTTGGGATGCTGATCTTTGGGATAAAACCCAAGGTGTGCCTTCTGGAAACAGAGGGTGACTTACAATCATTTAAAATCCTGTTTCTGCAGTTAGCACTTCTAGTCTGAGGGCTCAACCATCTGTTCAGTCAAGAGGCCAGAGGTACTGCTTCCTATTTCAAGGGCACGCATTTCTTAGAGAAATGTAGCTTTTGGGTAAGTGACATGCATTTTTCTGCTTCTTATAAACATTATGTTAATCCCAAATGAGAAGTGCCCGGTCGGAGCCTGCCTGTAGTCATATGGCTGTTGTTGAATGTGTGGCTTCTGTTATTCCTGGCTCTGCAGTTGGTGAACATGCTGTTCCTTCCACTTCCTTTGGTAATGGTCATCTGCACATTTTGAGGGTAATCCAGGGCACCACACACACACTGTAGCCATTCTTAAAAAAAGGAGTTGTCTTTCCTTCATGACACATTTGCACACAATATTTGCAAGGCTTCATAAATGGAAAAGACATTTTCCGATAAATTTATAAAGTGAAGGCACAGTGAATTCAGTTTATCTACTTTTCTGGTAACTTTATAAAGTGAATGTACAGTGATTTTAGTTTTGTCCATTTGAATGCCTTATATTTGGAGCAGAATGGGACAAACAAAGTCACTGGGCCTG
Source organism: Megaceryle torquata (assembly GCA_024611175.1). Classification (NCBI taxonomy): domain Eukaryota; kingdom Metazoa; phylum Chordata; class Aves; order Coraciiformes; family Cerylidae; genus Megaceryle; species Megaceryle torquata. The sequence continues at coordinate 105,179 of JANIJG010009464.1, read as the reverse complement.
AATTTGAATTGGTACCTTTTCTCTTGATTACTGTGCTACATAAAGAAATGAGAAATAATTGTTAAGATGCATGGCATGCAAAGACTCTCTGTGGCATACATTTCTTGTTATTCCAGAAAAGTATACATTGCCAAAACTAACCGGTGTCAGGCCATTTTGACAAGCAGAATTGTGTCACTGATAGATTGCCCAAAGTCAGAATAATGCTAAACCAATTGTAACTTCTCTACATTTCACTGGGACTTTGAATATCATAAACTAATGAAAGTCTAACCTAGCTATAGTTTATTTATTGAAAGAAAAAGCCACCATGGTTTTGCTATTATCATCTATAAGAGAAGAGAGACAGTTATCAATTTCTAGAAAAATCAGTGCAATATGGATTTGCAGAAGAATAATTGATCCAGGGAAGTTCATAGTCTCTAGAGATTAAGTATCTCTTTTTTTTAAAAATCAAGGACACTATTTTCTGTGTCATATAGTAACAAAATTTAATTTCAAATTTCACTTCAGCTTTTATCATAGACAGTTGCATGGGGTGTTTTTTATTATTTTTGTTTGTTTGATTTTGTGTTTTGTGTTTTTTTAGATTTTATACACAAATATATGTTTATATTTTGCTGATTGAAAAAAAAAAATCCAACTATTTATGCTTTTGAATCACTAGTTTTTACATCTGGAATTTGATTTGTACTCCAAAACTCCTCTTCTTTGGGGTCTCAGCCAAAACTTACAGCAGTTGGTGGTAGACTTGTTCTCTGCCTTTTTTGTAGTTGAATTACTACTCGTCTCTAGTTAAAAAAAAAAAAAAAAAAAGGACTGTGAGTATTTTTTTTTACCATAACTCCAAGTTATGCACTGATAAAAACAAAAACAAAACCACCTCACCAACTGCATCTCAGATATGGTGGAAAGGATGGCAAAGGGCAGAGATGAAAGTAAAGTGCTTACATTTTCCCTTTTCCAAAGGCAATGGTGAGCACCAGCCTTCATCTTGCAGAGGGAAGGAGCTGTAGACGGTTTGTGGCATCACAGAATGATGCCTGAGGATATCTGGTTTTGCCTAGTGTCTAGCTTTGTGTAAGAGTAAAGGGGTAAGACTGCTTAACTCTTCTAGAATCAGACAAAAGGAAGACTTGACTCTTCCATGTGCACATACTTCACAACAAAAAGGATCATGTAAAATTCAAATTACTTAGAAACCCCTCCTTAATTGGGTTCATCTGCTTGGGCAGATGACTGGAGGGCAGCCATGGATAAGAGGGCAAATACAAAGCAGCCACTTGCAAGTGGCTGTGTAACATGATGGTTTCCTTGAAATGTGATGGTCTTTCATAGCTGTGCACAGCCACAGACTGCTTCTGTTGGTGAAATACATGGTTACCTTTGGTGGTGAAACACTGCTTTTCGGAGGAGTGTTTGAAACTAACAGTAGATGTTTTAAAGGTCCTCTAGGGATGTACTCCAGGCTTTTCATATTTTATTTAATCACATTTTATGCTTTATGTCTTTCTTATGGCATATTGACAGCATGTTGGGTTTGCCTTTTGCTGGGCCGTTTTTTGTCTGTTTCAGTGTATGCATTGGTGTAAGGGCAGATGACCCTTGTTTCTTTTGAAAGAAGAAAAGTTTGAGAGGAGAAAACAAACAGTATACTGGCCTCTAGCTCTACCCGCTCCAGTCAGTTAAATGAGGTGATTTATTATTTGGAGAATATTCAGTGCAGCGTTGGAGTGAAGAATTAGTTTCTTTAAATCTTGTTTGATCATATAGTAGTTTTGAGCCACCAGAGATTTCTGGGTTAGTCCGTTTTGGTTTTATTTATTTTATTTCCTTCTTTTAACACTGTACTCTGTCTTGGTAAATGGGTCTTAAAAACGTATTCAGATCATGAAATCAAAAGAGAGGAAATATTTTCTCCTTCAAAACAGCAGAGACTAAATGATAGAAAAAACAATACTGCTTTTATTTTAAAAAGTCATGATGAATGATGAATGCAGATTTTCACTTCGGTGCAAACCTTTTTTGTTTGGGTTTTTTTTTTTTTTTTTCTTTTCCTGTCAGATATTGGTAGTTTGAAAGGGATATGAAATATTTTTAAATTGTTCTTCTCATTTACTTTTTTTTCCCATGGAGAGAATTTTTTAAAATAGGTGTTGCTGTAAGTCTTTGCAGTAGACATTTCAGATAGTTTATTAACATATAGATGATGTACTTTGGTAGGACTAGGATCTTTCTGAACTGCTAAGTTCAGAACAGTTTGGAAAAATATGAAGAGTAACATGGGTTACGATAGAATTGTTGGAACTGTTCAGGATGACAGTGTTTACCTTGATGTCTCTGAGATACACACCCTGTAAATTATTTAAAGTCTTTAAACTTGTACGCTTTGTTCTCAGATTTTTGTTTTAATTCCTTCTGGTTTTACTGATATTTATTTCCCTTCTTTTGACACTGTTGTCTATGTTGGCTCTTAAAATCTTTCTTAGATCATGATATCAAAAGAGAGGAAGTATTTTCTTGTATCTTCCAACTTGGCAGGGGGATCGGTTAATTCTTAAAATGAGAGTGTGGCATGGGATTTGAAGTTCTTACTTTGTTACCTCAAGTATTATTAGCCTTCATTATCCCTGACTTATGTATTTATTTATATATATATAATGACTTTTGCTACACTGGTGTATGTAATTTCTTTTTGTAGTGACAATTATCACACAAATTGATTATTATTAGAAGAGTAAGTAGTAGATTTCTGATTTATATCAAACAAAAAATGGAAATATTTTATTTCAATCTGATCCCAAATTAACTCTCTTGGTTTTTTTTGGTTTTGTTTTTGTTTGTTTGGTTGGTTGTTGTTTTTTTTTTTACATAGGAGTTTTAGTTAAAAAATAAATGAAATTTTGAATTGAAAATTTGGCCAGTTTTATTTTTACAGCACCAATAAACCCCCCCGCTTTTCTGAAATGAAACATCTGTTTTTGACATATTCTAGTATTACTACTAGTTAAAGATCTTAATCTTTTAATGAGATCTAATATTACTTTGTAGAACATCTCACTGCAGTTCCATTTTCTGAATATTTCACATTAATAAAAAATGAAGTTCCTTAGTTGTTTTTGGAGTTTTATGCATTTGCTTACATCTATGAAATAATTTCAGTAAGAAAAGTTTACATATATCAGTTGATAGGTGGTTCTAATTCACAAAGTAAAACAGGCACGTTAGTTTTTAAATATGGCGTGCGTGAAGCCATTAGTATCTGTCAGGATGGAAAAATTAAATCATTAAGGAAAACTTTGTTTTTTCAAAGTGTGGAGAAGTAATTAACAAGAACATAAAAATTATCAAAAGCTTTTTTTTATGTCAGAAGGATCTCGTAGCTATGAAGGTAAAAGGAGAAAACTTACGTGATAGACAGGAAAACATGGATGAAATATAAAATATATAGGGATAAATCAATAAATGGAAAGAGCTAGTCATTGAGGAAGTCTTGACGTTCCCTGGTAGGTGGCCCTTCACTTTTTCTTTCTAAGCAAGCTGAGGTGCTGTGCAAGGGCCAGACTTGCTGGGCTAGCTGTGCATCTTGCAAAGGGTTGCCCATCCCCAGATACCTGACAGTCCTACCTCAGTGAGCAGCTGGGAAGGGGGATGGGGACTTTTGGGAATGTGGTTAATCTGTCAGAGAGGCATCTGTGTTGGAGAAACCACTTTGTTTCTCCACTGGAAAGTGGGTCTGGAAAGAAAAATTTTTGGTTGGCCATGTTTGAAATGGTGAAGAGAGAACACTGACTTCTAGGCAGATATAAGGATAACAGTTCCCTGATACTCTGTTTACTTAACAAGGCCAGAAATGAAGCCAAGAGGACCTTTGAATAAGGTTAGATCCTTACTTAGCAGGCAAATCAACAATCACTACAAACGGGTTAATGTGTAGTTAACACTTGTGGTACTCAAGGGTTCACAAAGCCAAGTACTTTTTGTTTTTCAGCTGCCAGTGTCAGGCGTGGCAGTCTCACATTATTTTCCATGGATTTGGCTCTCCAAAATATCCGCTTTTATTAGCAGCAGTTGATCTCTCTCTAATGAGGTGACCACATTACAGCTTTGTCAAATTTCTTCCCGAGAATGGTACTTCATGTTCAGATTTTCTGTTTGTGTCACACAATATCACACAAAGAGCCGCTACAAGCTTCAGAAGTTGATTTATTGCAAGTGCTTCTTGCTGAGAAAGACTGTTTTTGTTTTGTTTTGTTTTGTTTTTGTGAATATACATATTTTTAACTTTTACAGGGGAATATTACATTCTTAACTTTTTGTGTGTTTGTACTCCAGCCATTTAATTAATATTAATTTGTTAAATTAAAATTAAGCATATCTTCCATAAAAGTATGCTAAATTAATGCTTAAATATACTTTGTTGATGCTTTCTGATCCAAATTATGACAATTTCTTAAAATAATATTAGGAGGAGTTCCATTCTTAAGTTTGATATATACTTTATTTGCAACGCTAAAGCCCACAGGCCCTGGGATAAGGCCAACGTAGATCAGAAACAGGTTGGCTGATACATGTGCGGAATTTAAGGCCAGTATAAATGTACCTATGAAATGTACGTGTATGAAAAATTTAGGGCAAACAGTTTGAAGAAGACCACCAACAAATAGATCACACATGGACATTTCTTTCATGTGCTTGAAAGAGCAGAGGTATTTAGACAGTTTTATTTGTTAATAGTAATTTACTATATGACAGGAGAGAAAACGGTGTTTTGCAACCATGTGCAATCTGAGAGATGTGAAAAAGAACCTATTACATCACGTTGAGATAAATGTATTAATTTTTTAAAGAATTTGTTTTTGTAAGTGAAGCAGTTGTTGGAACACAGGAAATATATGCCTCAAATTATGATGTTACTTTGTAGGAAGTCTCTGAAGGAATGTTTAACCATTTAACAAATGCTATAAACATTTGCTAAGCTAAGTTGATTAAATATGCGTGAGCTACCACTGTGAATGCCATATTTCATCAGATGATTTTAATAATGCATTAGGTGCCTGCAAGATATCCCAAATATAAGAAAAAACCCACTTCCATCTGGTAGGTAGGAAATGAGCATGTTGTTTGTAAAAGACCTGGGGGGCTGTAACCCATAGTCATGTTCATGTGAATCATTCTGAAGTCTGCGACAGTGAGCACTGTTCTGCCTTAGCAAGGGTTGCAGGTTTGCACTGTTTATTAGGATTAAATCTGTACTCCAGCTTTCAAAGAGAAATGTCACACTAATGCCAGCATTTATTGGTATCCAGAAAAATTTAGAGACAATGAGTCCTTGCTCTTTCAAAATCAAACACTCTGTGAAGCAGTTCTTTCCCCAGAAAGGAATTTGATCTCATTGTCGCATCTGGCACATGCAAAGCCACATCTAACCAATTTTTTTTTCCTTGCTTCCAGGAGAAAAAAAGCCCTAATGCAAAAAACCCAAACAAACAACCTCTCCTCACAGCCCTCACTACAAAAAATATATTGTGCTGCAGCTGTCCCTCCCTTGCCAAGTTTCCCTGTTCGGTCCTTTGTTGTTGGAGATAATGCCTTCTTTTAATTTTGAATAATTATTAGATACATATTTTAAGCATTTTTTATCATAATGACCAATCATAATGACCAGTTTATTTGAAATTCTCTATTCAAGTTTAGTGACATTTAAGTTTTTAATTTGTAACTTTGCAATTCAACTGTCAGTAAAAATTCAAAATCCTCCAAATTGGATAATTTAATGGGGACATATATAATATTGAGTTAGCTAAGTTAAATTTTCTCATTAGGAAACACAGTGATAATACATTTTTTTCAGGTTTTTGAAGAAAATAGAATATATATAGTGTATTTCATAAGATAAAATTTACCACATGCTTCAAATACAAGATGAGTTCCTACTGCTGTAAAACCATACATGGGGCACATGCTTGCCATTGACAGATAGAAACTGTAATGATTAAATTGGGAATGCTGGTGGTTATTCTCTGGGGAATATTCATTACCACCTTACTTTGGATTGCAAGCTTATGTGGTAACTTAGAAGTTGATCACCTTTGGCTTTCTCTGAAGGTAGTACAGAAGGCAAAGAAGTAAGCCCATTCAGATGTGCTTCACTAAAAACAGAGGGAACCAAGGAACCCCTTGCTAGCGTGACTGATATCTGACAGAGGGAAGAAGATGACTTAGGCAACAACAGTCCTCTTTTCCTTAATCAAGTGCCTATAGCTCATGCAGAGGTCTTGTGCCTGTGGCCCCATTTGCTGTTTCCTGCCGTGCTGGGGTGACCCAAGGATTCTGCCCAGTCATGAATATCCTGTCTCCACAACTGGTAGGAAGCAAAGCATGATTTTCCATTGTGTGTAAAGCTGAATTCCAGACACCACTATGAACATGGGTTATGGAAAAGACAGCTGAATGTGTGAGATGATTTGGTGTTGAAAGCTGAAATCAGGGTGGTGGTATAGCATCAGCCGTATGACAGTTTCCATATGCTAGGGATAGATTGGATGATAGTAAAGGAGCAGTCAGGAAAATGAGAGATGAATCTACAGGTGTTATACATGTAAAGGCAGAACAGAGGAGGTAGTCTGTACGTGTCAGTGTACATACATGCATTGGCCTCTTTGTGGGGGTGTTGAAAAAACTAATACATGCACATAATATATATGTATACACACACATCATATATAGACATAGTTATAAAATCTGGAATCTACAAGGGTAAATAAGATGGGTTAGCAGAAGGGTTTCAGCATGTTAAGGATAACAGAGCAAATAGCATGCAGTGAAAATGTTAGCACTGAAAATTTTAGGGGCAAATGCAAAAGTATTAGCATTGTAGATGAGGCCTATTGCTACAAACTTTTGCTGAAACAGCAGTTGGTTGCAGATGTAATTTTTTATGTCTGATATTGCTGTGGCAACAAGATGTCACCTGGCATTTGGAAAGCGAAGCGGCGAACTGTTGGCAACGAGGGTGAGACCAAGTGAGGAAAGCACAGAAAATGAAGAGACAGAGAATGAGGTGTTGAAAAAAAAAAAAAAGTCAAGTGGGATACAGGAAGATAAAAAAGGCAGGGAAAAGAGAACGGGTGGGTTAGGCTGTATTTGTTGTTTCTTCTGCCTGCTTGCCATTTGAAGCATTGATCTTATTTTACTCTCCTCAAATACTTCGAGGCTTTTGTCCAACCAGGAATTACAAGAAGGAGCAGGCATACATAGTGAATATTTATTGACTTAACTGGAGTATAAAATTATTAACAAGTCAAAAGCCTTTTAGCTACATGGCAAAAAATCAGGATTAAATAAAACCCCAAATCCTTCCTGGACGCAATATCAACCCCAGATCATTCAAAGAGAGTGAGAGTTCCGAAAGCATTACAAGTAATCTAAAATTAAAGATTAATATTGATGTTCTATTTAGGTACAGAAGCACCAACTGAACTGCTTGTTCTTACAGTTTGTTTTTGCAAACAGTTCTTCATTTGTCAGCCAGGGGCCAAATGACTATTGAAAAAGGGATGGAAGAGCTGAAAGAAAAGGCAGTACGAGGATACAGGCTTTTCTCTTGCTTCTGCTGTCTGAGCCAGGAAACTTCCTCTTTAGTCAAAAACTTCCTCATAGCAGCTAGCTCCCAGAAGAGGAATGCTTCTGAGAAAGAAGGACAGGACTCATCTATCAACAAATAAAGGAGAAAGCTTCTTAGAAAAAAGTTTTATCTTCCACCTTCCAGCGTTGATTCAGCATTTATTGCACAAGTACTTAGACACCTCTTTGATCTCTGCGGATGGGAATGTACTGATAAGTCTCAAGTCCAGCTCTACTCTTCCATTTTTCAGAGCAGTGCTTCATTTCATATCTGATGGGAAGTGGCTTCTTGTGTTTTTTTGTTTGTTTGTTTTTTTGTTTGTTTGGTTGGTTTTGGTGTGCACATAGTTTTACTTTTATCTGAAAGGTATTACTACTTCCTCTCTGTGACACCATCCTTAGAGAAGTGGTCTAGAAGGTGCTGTGATACGAGTGCTGGGGTTAAGTGTTTCTATTGTGGCTAGTTGTCATGTAGTTCATTAGCAGAGCTTTCTCTTTTGAATGTCTCTTACACATTGTGACTTGGCTTTGGTGGAGACCTTTAAAAGAAGACTAAATTATACTGTGAGGATAAAGAACGTGAAGAAAACATTTATTTAATATTGCAAGAGATCATCTCTGTGTGTATAGTTTCAGGGACAGAAAAAGAAAGGAAAAAAAAAGTATTTTAATGATTTTTAAGCATTTTGGAACTTCATTGTTCTCTCAAAGGTATGACAGAAGGACCTGTATCTCTCTGCTGCGTATATCATCCGTGCAATTGTTAAACCCAGGTGCAGTTTCACAGTACTCTGCCTTTAGGGGCAAAGCCAGATTAAAGAGTCCTCTTGATTCCCCACATCGTGTTTTTGGCAACTTGTTTTGCTGCACTCCTGCCCCCCCCCGCCAATGGATTGTGAGGCCACCTTGACATGGTCTGAAAGGATCTGTCCTAAAAATAACTCTCCAAAAGAGTTATTTTCATCAATCCGGTTTACCCTGTGCTCCCACAAGCAGTTGTTGTGGCATAGCTGAAGCAGGGGAAGCTGCAGCGGAAAGAGCAGGACCACGCAGCCGGAGGTGGGAAGGAGCAGATGATGCCAACATCTTGTGGCCTGGCACCCACAGTCCAAAATGCAGGATGGACTCTGCTGCTGTTAACACCTTTGCAGCTATGGGTTTGATCCTGTTCTTGCTGAAAACAATAGGCTACTTTCCACTGGTGCTAACCAGGGGCATGAAGGAGGTGGTCTTCTCACATCTCACTAAAACTACAAAGGTTGTTTGTTGTTGGATTTTTTTCTCTGAGAATACTCTGTTGTATCTCTGGCTGCAAATAGTCAGTTTATAAAGGTGTGTGAGAATAGGAAACATGAATTCACTCAGTTTGAGTGGGCCCTTGGTAAGCAATGCCTGCTGTCCAACCTGACAAGCTGGACAGATATAGAAAACACTGTACACATGAAAAGCTTTGGTCCCAAAGGAAAAGAAGTGGAGGGAGATGTATCTCATTTTATGATGAGTATTAGAAAATATGTAGTCTTATAAATTTTTCCTGCTCAGTTATTTATTATGAAAATAATGCTTAGATTAATCTTGTTAAAAATTAAGAACTGCCATGACTTCCATCTCTGCTCTGTCTTGTACAAGTTGTGGTCACACCTTCTTTTCTGGACCTCCATTGTATTAATTCTTGAGCTTCGGGTCATAAAACTCTCCCAAATAATTCTGATATCATCAAAATGATGATACCATTCATCAAATGAAGAGTCCATTCATCAACTTCTGCCCTTTATCTGCTGTTCACAGGCACATCCAGCACTTGGATACAAGGAGATGAAATTTCTTCCTTGTGGTTACATCAGTTGTCTCCTCCATGTTGACCTGTTTCATATTTTTTGCACAGCAGCCTCTTCTCCATGGAGAAACAAATTCCCTTGACTCCCCATATTGGCATCAGGTTGCTCATGTCTGCTCTGCTAGATTTGCAACAGCTGTATCCTCCTGATGGTATGTATAGAGCAGTCAGAAACTGATCCTGGGGATTAAAAAACAATAGGTCTTGTGTTTAATAGGTGACGACCTACACGGGGATGAATTTCCAACCCTCTGAGCACCTGTCACTCCTATCAAGTGATGTGGGAGTTAACAGACCTTACAGGATTTGGTCCAGGAATAATGGGAGCAATTTGTAAAAAGGGTTGTCAGATGTGGAATTCTCCATGCAAACTGTTACCAGCCTGCAAAGTTGTGCCCAGAAAAGCCGAAATGCTAATAGAAAACTGTATCCTTATGCTGCAAACCTGACAAGGTATCAGTGTGGGTATCAAAACAATTTCTATGGTGCTTTCATTGCATTTCAGCAGTTTAATCAGATAATTATTTTAAAGCTATATTAAAAGGAAGATTGAACAAAAAATTGGTGGTAAAATTATTAAAGTTGCAGATGCTGTGTTTTATTATACTTAGAAAAATGTTAAGTGACATTTCAGTATGAATGGGGTTCGTTTTACTGTTTTGTCATTACTAGTACTTAGGATACATACAGCTTCAGCAGTGGGAGACTTTGCTGCTTTTCTTAGTGCAGATACTGTTTCATGGAGGGAACAGAGATCGAGGAAGTTATATTTCCCTAGACTTTTATGTATATATTAATAGAAGGATCATGTTTGTTTGTTTGTTTGTTTTAAGGAGCATTATGGGCCAAAAGTGGAAAGTTAGGTATCTTACAAGTATTGTCAAAGAACACACGATTTTGCCATTTTGATGAGGCTGTTACAGTGCCAGTAATTTCTGCAAAAATAATCTGTTGACAGGCACTCGAAAAAATGAATATAAAGAAGCCAACAATCAGTTATAAAATACTGTTTCTAAAAACACATTTTTAACACTGATCTGTTCATTCCAAACAGCAGCAGAGGCTAAGCTCATCTGAGATTGACTCTGATGTTAAGAATTACTTGGAAGAAACTTTGAATTTAACTTTTAAGATTGAGAAAACCTCACAAAAGGAGTGCTAGTCATCAGGAATGGCTTTTGAGTTCT
>JANIJG010009464.1:0-88885 GCA_024611175.1 Megaceryle torquata | reverse complement strand
GCTAATTTTGGTATCTTTTATATATATATATATATAAATGTTTTCCAAATGGTAATTTTGCAACATCCATAAGCTTGGGTAAAAATAATTATTCCAACTTGGGAAAATTACATTCATGACTATGATGGATCTATTTAACTGTGTTTTCAGGTCCTCTAGTGCTTAAAAATTTCCATAGCTAATCTGATTCCCCCAAAATGCTTCAGTCCACGGAGGCTAGAAGCCATCTGCTTCAAAAAAAGCACATTTAGATATTTTAGAAAAAGGGTTGAGAAGGGCTAACATGATAGGAGACAGGACAATAAGGAGGATAGGAAGAAAAAATCAGTGGGCATAATTATGAGATCAAAGCTTAGCACTGTTTCAGTCACTTGTTTTGTTGAGTTCAGTTATCAAAGTGCTAGTGTAGTTCTCTGTGAAATATTCTCTTACACAAAGCTTTGTTTCTAATGATGATTTAACTCTTCAGATAAGTAGTAGCTAGAATTATTTACTATTGCTTTCTATGTGAGGGAAGTGTCTTGGTCTGTGACACATGAGAAGCCAGGAATAAATAACACTGGAGAAATGAGTGCTTGTAAATAAGGAGTGTACATGGAACTGTTACATTTTCTTGTAGAGAAGCAGGGGAAATATCCAAGAAACATTCTTGGGTTATTTTGAAGATTAAATGGCATGCTTGTTTGATTTTTCATGAGATTGGTCTGGGTTATGCTATGACCTTGTTAGTTACATGTTGTATTTTACTGCACTTACATCCTTCAGTCAAACTATTTTATTAACATATTTAATAGAGGTAATTTTACTGTTTGAGTAAAAAAGAAAAGAACATAAAATAAATCTAAGACCAGTGGGACTGAAGAACAGGAAAAAATGAAAATGACAGGAGGTATATCAAATCCAAAATCCTTTCAGATCTTTGGCTCTGAGAGTTGTCTTCTGGAGTGATCTCTGGAATACCATGTTACCAGATCTGCTCTAGTTAATGTAGAGGTAGCCCTGAAGTCTGTTGGATTTTGGTATGTGCTCTGAAGAATGCTTCAGTTTCTGAGGTAAATACTTTGGATTAGTTTATGGACTTTCTTGAAAAGTCTGTTAGTGCTGATGGAAGTACTCTGCAGTGCACTAAAGGTTCCACAACTCCTCATCTTAACAAAACCTTGTTTAGCATTAGCTTTCATGCATCTTTTGTGCCTTGTGACTACAGCTATAGTAGCCTCACTGTTTTCCAGACTCTTCTTTGCATTCGCTGCATCTGGCTGTTGTTGTAGATGGTTCCTGTGGAGCATCCCATAGAGCAAAGGGCTCGGAGTGGTTGATGCTCTGGAGTGCAGGATCACTGATCTCCCCTTAGCCCTAGCCACTGAAGGCAGATATCCTTGCCCTGCATAAATCAGCTCAACTCTGGCTTTTCTTCCAGAAAGCATTCTTTGCAGGGTCTAAGTTCCATTTGACACTAGCCATCTTCTGAGTAGCTGTCAGCTATAGCAGTGAAAGAATAGAGGTTTGATGCTGAGTGTGGCAAAGGGCAAATTCTTTGCAGTGCCTGGAAGTACACATGTTTTTGATGGTTTTGTTGTTAAATCAGACAGGAGAAATATGACAAATGAACTAGAGAAAAAAGGACAGCCCTTTGTAGGGTGTGTTGAAGAACAGCAGCAGCAGGGTTTATCTGGAAACAGAAGCAATGTGAAAACATCAGATTTTGCTCTCTACTGGTACAACGATGGCCCTCTGACAACAGTAGAATTGTTGTCATGTAAATCCCCTTTTCTTCTTGTATATCCCCATATAGGTTCCTCTACCTTATAACTAGCTCATGAAAAAAGTTTAGATGGGGTTGGAGAAAATAGGTTTGTGCAAATGAAGTAATTTTTTATATTTTGGTTTTACTATCTCTCATAATAGCAAGCAACTTTGCTGAATGTTCATGGCCGCAATGTTCAGTGTGCATATTATTAAAAACTTACTGTTATTGTTATGCTCAATAAGCTTTAATAGAAAACAGAGCATCTTTAGGATGCGCCAAATTCATGAGCAGCCAGAAAAAAATTGGACTTTGAAAAACCATTGTGTTTCAGGAGAAATGTAGGTGGCCCTCCATCCTTATTTCATTGCACTGTTTATTTATTTGATTTTTGTCTCATTTCTCAGAGAAAGTTTGTTTGAATTTTTAAATTACTTTGGCCCAAGACTATGAATGTTATTAAATTGCTGATAAACTCGATCCTATTCAAACAAGTTATGAAGAATACTTCTCACCTGACAGTCTTAATAATAACTGTCCCTCCAGCAAGAGAAGCAAATTATTTCCTTTATTGTGATAAATAGCTACTTGGTATTTTAAAATTAATTTTAGGAATGCTATTTAGTTTTCTCAATGTGGTTCAAAAAAGGTTCGAGTTTAACACCTCTTTGTCAGGTGTTATCGAAGGGGTCTTTCCCGATTAACTAAGCCGTTCATTTTGCTCCTTAGTGCCCAGACCTCTCCCTTTTGTTCTCCATGTAAATTTCTTCTCAAATTTGTTCTGCCTGCTGAATTTCACCTTTCCATTTTTTTGTTAGCTCTGGGATTATTTGTTCTATACCTACTCTGGGCTTAAACTTTCTTGTGCCAGGGTTGCCCATAAAAGTCAGTGTCTATATGCCTCTAAAAGAGGAGGACATGAATTTCTTTCCGAAGAAACCTGAAGTTCTTTAATTTCTCTTTTTTTTAGCCTGAATTTCCTGTAAACTCAAGCTTTTGGCAGATAAGAGGAAGACAGCACCTGATTCTTGTAGTATTTCCACTGTTTTAACTTCTAGAAAATGAATTTTCTTTTCTCTCTCCAGTAGTTTGGGATATTAGCTATAAAAACATTCTGCAGAACAGTATTTTAGGCTTCTAAATAATTTTACTTTTGTTTTTTCTTCCACACTAACTTTTCAGGGACAGACCTTATGTTCATTTTTAAAATTGGCTTTTCACTTTTTTTATTCACTGACCTCACCATGTCTAAAATAATTAATCTGATATCTGTAATATTTCATCAGGATTTTATTATTTTATTTTATTTTATTTCATTTTTTATTTTAGGAAAATTGAGACAAATGAGAAAAGACATTTTGGAAATTTTCTTGCTTCAGAAAAATAAGTTTAAGTCACTGCTTGAACACTTTCTGAACTCTCTTGGCTCATTATATCTTCAAAATAGCTTGGTATAGGACTTCCAGATGAGTACATTGACAATCTGTTAGCTTTGGCAACTACTGTTAGTGTTGAGTAGATGGTCTTCTTGCTGATAATGGTTAAGCTGTTGTGGTTGAAATTACTTTGTTATTAGAACAGTTTCCACATATGTAAATGGCTCTGGAAGGCTCAAAAATAAAGCCATGGGTAATAACAGTAATTTGAGTCTCAGTTTTGTGTCACTATGTAGAAATTCTGGAAATTCAGCTGAAAAGTCAAATAATTTTGTTTCAGTGTGTTTTTTAATTGTTAGTTTTCAATCTAAACTGTGAACCTTCTATCTTCTAACTTTGAATTTGTGAATACTACCCTTACTTAAAATGTTTCAGATGTGCATTAAGCTTTTGCACACAAAGCAAACAAAGAGGCAGGCCAATTGACATTGGCGTCTTGGCTAAAGGTGAGTTTTGTGGCAATATCACAGCTGTGGAGTGCCAGGGATGCAGCTTGTAAAGCCCAGAGGACATTACTGACTGAGTGCAAGGAGCAGTATTATGTGAGCATCAGTAAGAAACAAGTTTTTTACTACTAGAGTTTTATTTTTGCCCACTTTCTTACATTTAAGGTTTTAAAGTGTAACTTCAAAGTGAATCATTTGGCCATGTCAATATTTAAGTAGTTTCAGCAGGAAAACAAAGTATTCGAGTATTCCCTTCTCCTGTCCCCTTTTTTGGCTTCACTATGATTTTCAGGCTTCAGAAAGTGCAAAATTCCTCACCCTCCTGGCACTTAACACTCTTAAAACTTAAGTGGCCTCAGACTAGTTGTGCTTTAACCTTAATGAAAATTTAATTGAAACAAATTCTTTTAGTGTGTTCTAGACTAGTCCCTTTGTCTGACAGCAGATGGGGGTATCTTTTTCAATGGCTGCACAAAGAATAGCTGCAGAGAAATGCATTGTTACCTCTGCTTACTTGAGAGATGTATTTGAAGGCAGAAGGGTGGGTGTATTTTAAGATTGTCATGTCTAATGATTCCTATTTCCTGTGTTTGAATTGTTCAAGATACTGGCAGAGATTTAAATAAAAACATTCCCATATATGGGGGCTGATTTGGGAGGGTGGGGGATGATATTTCTACTTGAAATCTCTAGACTTCTCAGGGGGAGACACTTGTCATTTGGTCAATAGAGAGCAGTTCAGAATATTCCCCCATGTCTCCAAGTTCTTGATTTTCTATCAAGTTGGTTTGAATGTATTTTAATCCGTTGGTATTTAACTATGTCCTGTAGTATTTTAGTGAATGCCAAGTGGAGATTTGTAAGTCAGAAAGAAAATCTGTGTGTGAAAAATGTCTGGGGACCAAGCAGAGAAAATAAACTAGAGCAGAAAAGAGAGCTTGGTAGAGTCATCTGTCTGGAGAAAATGATCATGTCAGCAGTGGGTGATACCATTAGGAATAATACTGAAATTATTTGTCTCCTCAGTTTTCTAGAAGTAGTGTAACAAATGCTGAAATTATAAAAGCCATAATTAACAAGCATATGAAGTTTGCACTTTTAGGAAAATAAAGGATAGTAAATATCTAGTCTTACTAGTCTTTTTTTTTCTGTTTTGATGGTGAACAATACCTCAAGGACCCATTAGCAGTGGCAGCCGTCCTTTAAATTTTGGGTTGGTTTCCCACAGCTGTTGAAGCATTTGATTTTTGAGACTTTCTGCTCTTTTATTCAGCTGTGAGGAGGTGAGAGGGGGTGATAGGGATTTATGTTGTGTTGACCTCATTACCTTTTCTCATGGGGAAAAATTGATCTCGTACTGTCCTCATTGTCTGCAAATACATAATTGAACTTGCAGTTGGCATTATGGTTTCACTTGCAGAAAATGTTTCTATTTTATGCTTGCGTATTAGAAAGTTTCAGGAAGGGCTCAAGTTGGACTTACCATTAAAACTGTGATTAAAAAACAAAATCAAGTAATCTAGGACATGGGTGTCCTCTCTGCAAAGTGTCACTGAGATCAAATGCTCAAATACAGTAATTGTAATGACAAGGTTTTTGATTCTGGCTTATGAAATATTGATAGCTTGGACTACTTTGTTGCCACCAGTCAATAGTGTATAGAAATCTGCATTAGAACCAAGCTCTGGGCTGCAGAAATGTTTTGTCTGTGAAGCTGCTGGTACTGACCATGCTGGAGGTGCTGGGATGGATGGACTGCCAGGTCTTGATAATATGGCTGTTGCTGTTTCATTTGTTTTGCTGACTTCAGTTGTAGCAGAATTAAGATAATAATGAGCACTTTCAAGAATCTGTTTTTATATTAGAAAGTGCATATTTTAGTAAAATCAAAGTAGTTTGCAAATGTCTTAACTTTGACCTCAACTTACAAGCCTTTAAAGCACACGATACCTGGTGACAATGAATACAAACATGCAACACACCTGGTTGAAAAGATGTTTTAAGTGCCCTCTGTTATTAAACATTTAAGGTTGTTAAAATTTTCTTAGAGAACTGTTTGTAAAGATACCAATAGTTCGGGGTTTCTTTGGTGCTGGTGATGTCTGTGATTTTTTTCATTATTGATGGAAATAGTTAAAATGACCATCAAAGATTTTAATAGCTGCATCAATTTATGCACTTGTGTAGTTTCTGGCCAACTAAATGGCAGGACATGCTTTCTGCATGTTGCAGTGCATGCATAGGTGCTTGCCAAAGAGGCTGCTGGAAGTGGTCTCCTTAGGAGCATGGGCACCAGAAGGGGACATGCAGCTGGGCAATATTCTGTTTGTGCCAGGGCTGCTTCCCTCTCCAGACAGGAACTATAGAAAAAGATCTTTCTCCCATGACTTGTGTTGTGGCTGTAATTTGTGGGATTTTTTAAATAGATGTAACTCAGCTGATTATTCTCAAAGTTTGGACTTTTTACTAGAACCACAATGCATTCTAGAAACTTGTGGTATTCATTCAGGACTTCAGCTCAACCAAGCATCTTCAGAGGCATCTCTACAACTTCTGGATGGGCCTCTTTTGGTAAGGGCACTGCTTGAGCATGGCACAACTTTGTATGTTCAACATTAAAATAATAGTGCTCTTTTCCAAGTGTTTGCTGTGGGCAGAAATAACAGTATAACAGCAAATACTGCTGACCACAAGCAATTTTTTTTTCACAAACACATATCTGCATTTTAAACTGCAGTGTATGTATTTGAATATTCCACTGCTCCTAATGCTGAAGAAAGATTTGAAGTTTGTTATTTTAATTTCATCCTGTAAAAACATTGATGGTGGAGCATCATTAAGAGAAGTATTTTTTGGGGGGCAAGGGTTCTCCAGGTGGTGATGGGCAAGTTGAGCACTGGAAATAGTTCCATTGTATTTATGTGAAAGGTACTGGTCACACACAGAGGTGTGGCATTTACAATGGGGTATGAGTAAAATAATGTGTTTTGCTGTCCACAAACTTGCATAAACCATGGGTACGAGGAGGACACTGTCCACCTGCAGCCTGAGCACTGCAAGGTACCCACAGAACAGCCACTCCCAGGCCTTTTGTCAGATAGATAGTAAGAATTAACAAGCTTGGGGAAATTCAGGTTTCTTGCTACTCAAACAGTCGATCATGTATTCAAACTTCTAGATACTAAGTTCATGCTGAACAAGTTTGTTTAATTTTTCATTATGGATAGTGTAATTTCCTCAGCAAAGGCCTGTTTCAAAATGAAAGCTGTTTAAAGGTCAAACGTAGCTTATAGCATCATTATTCACGTCATGTGCTGTTTCTTTGGGAAGTGCATTCAGACACCTGATTGTTGCAAAAATCTTTTTGCAAAGCAAAAGCTCTTTTTCTCTATGTGCTAGAAATGTTAGGTGAAATACTTCATTTTACTAAGGCTTCAGAGCAATGTATGTGTCCTGGCTTGAAGTACTAATCGTATCTCATTTAGTACTGTTTGTGCACTTTGATTTAATAAAGCCCATTTTCCTTTTGGAGGTACCTTTCTTGGTCTCCAGCCTTTTTTCCTCAGACAAAAGTCTTTAGCTACACACAGTTCACCAGCTTAAGTACACTTTCAAAATGGTAATTTAAAAGCCCTGTATAGCCAAGTAGATCTGTTCCGGAACGAGTCACAGCATGGTCTTTAAAACAGAACACCCAGCCACTAAGCTGTTCTGTGTCACCTCAAAACATCTGCTGGAAAACAAGGCTATAATAGATACATTGTTCTCAGATGCTGTTTTTTTTTTTTTCCTTTTTTTTTTAAATTTTTTTTTTTGGTTAAGTCTTGTTAAATAGCCAGTATTTAATTTCAGTAGAATAGGGCCCTTTTCTCTTGCAGTAGGAAAAACTTTCCTCCTACAAGGATAATTCTGTAGGCATGCATGCCTGTACTTTCTTCTTTTTTTTCTTTTTTTTTTTTTTTTTTTTTTTTAAAAAGACTCCAATTAAGAGCTAATTTAACTGAAATGCAGCATTTACCCTTCTTGGCCACGTCTTTCATACTGTGTATACGGCTCCCTTCTTCCTTCCCTGTCCTTCACTGATGCTCTTGCCTCACTCTGAGACAGGACAATGTTCACATGCATGGCTCTGGTGCATTTTCCCTTTGATCTTTATCCTGTCACTCTAAATATCTGCTGTTCTCTAGGTTCTGTTCTTCATCCACAGCCCTCAAAGTGAGCATCATTCATTTCTCATACAAACATACCCTCTTTTGCAGTCCATGGAGCAACAACACTGTCCATCGGAGCAGATGACTAGATAAATTGATTGCATAGTCTATGGCATTGCCTTCTGTCCACAACTCCCCTACCCTCTCTTCTTAAGCATAGCGTGTGAAATGAGGTGAAGTATTCCAATTATAAAAGGAAGATTTGCAGTTGCTTTTAGGTCTACAGGTCTAGAAAATTGGAAGATAGAAATAGAAACTAAAGATAGCTTTGAGATTCAGAGAGCTCATAACCCGAGAGGACCCTTTGGAGGTAGCAGAGAGGGAATCTCCTGAGGCCTTTCTTTTTATGCATCCTTTGATCAAGAGTGTTTGCCTCTGAAATGGCAAAGTTTAAAGCCTATCTACAAAAGCGTCTGCTATGAGCCAGCCCCTGAGAAATGACTGTATCTGTAGGCAAAGTGGAAATAACATTTCCGCTGCCAGTTGAACTTTCAGACAGTAAAATTCTGATCACAGTGGGGAAAGGAAAAAAGAACACTGAGTTATGAAAAACAACTTTTAGAAAAATAATAATAAAAAATATCTATTTCAAGTTAGTTGTATTCCATTTTAAGTATGGGTCATAATATCCACCTACCTGTCAGGTTTAATGTAAATAGCAAGTAAAATAACTTGATGTCTTGATTAGTAATAATTTTATTTTAACTCACATCATTATGTCAACTCTTTTCCCATTTCAAAACAACTGACCTACTGACTTCCTAAATTTAGACATGTTCAGACCTTTTCAAATACAATAAAATTACTTGCATAAGGACGACAACATATTCATCTAATTATAACTGTGATATGAAAAATGTTAAAATTCCTAAACCCATGTTTTGCATTTAATCATGAAATTGGCTTCTGCCTTTATGCATGTAGAAATATATATTGCATGTCTGCCATTTTAGTGCATAAAGTACTGACATTTCTGATGGATTTAGGTGAAGTTGAAGTTTATGCACAGATACTGCAGGTTGATATTCCTTGACTGTTGGCTTTTCATTATTTTTCAAGCACTTGATTCATGTAATAGTGCATAGTCTTGTAGGAGTAGCAGACTTTCCAAAAGACTTGAGAATGTGATTGTATGCATCACAAGGCAGCCTGTTGGCATAAACTGGTGTTTTCTTGTGCTTCCTGTTAAAATAGCTCCAGTGGTATTTGTAGCAAAGATTATTTCAGTTTATAGCCAGCCTGTCTGATACATGGACCTGGTTAAGATTTTGTTTCCTTTCCAATTCAGGCTTTCTAATAAAAGAGTAGCAGGACCAACCTATTGTTTTTAATCTCCACCTTTTTTCAGTGATTTATTACCAAACCACTTCATCTTTTGTATACATGTGGAGTTTTATGCAGAGGACCTGTAGGTGTGGCAACAATCAATGTGCAAGATCTCAGAGCCACCTGTAGTCATTTGAACTGTATTTTCTTTGTGCTTACAGCTGCTGTTCACAACAGCTCTGCAAATACTCTTTGGGTAAGTGGCATTCATTTTTCCTGGTGTTCAGTGCTGTGCCTAAATATGTGAATTTAGTCACTCATTTCTTGGTAGCTGTTTTTTCTAGTGAAAAATGACAGTATGTCCCCAGTCTCATCTCTGGCTCAGCAGGATGTGATTTTTGGATGCTGGAGTGTCCTTCCTGGCTCTGTCTGGTGTCAGAACACTGCCAACCATACATGGTCACTAGAGGTTCATGGCTTAGTTTCTGGCTTTTCTCCTGTGGATGTGAGAGGAGAAAGGGAAAGAGCTGGCCCTTATCCTTATCCAAGATCATCTCCTGGGATGGGCCCCACTGTTACTGCTGGGTCTTCAACTTGTGGCTACTGTGGAAAGAGGGTAGGAGCCTCTGTAGTGTGTTTATGAAGGTTTGCTGACTGATAGCATTACTTTCTGTCCTTGCCTTTCATTTTAGGGGAGAATCTCCCTTTTGGACTTGTGCTGGAGTCCTTTTATGATCTCACCTGCTTCCCTCACTGCTGCCTGAATGATGTCTACACCTTGATGTCTTGGGACGGGCCTGACTCTCCATTTTCCCTCTGTAAGACAGATGGAAACTCGTTTGGTTGCAAATCCTCCCCTGTGGTCAGTGAACAATGAGCAGTTTATATCTGACTGTTCCAGACCTTTCTGTAAACCAAGTAAGTTAGCCCCAAGCCCTGCCAGCCCCATGAACCATTCCTCCTGCTGTGTCACTCCAACATCTTCTGATCTGTGCCTTCAGTTGAGAGAAGGAAGGTGGCTTATCTGGACCTGCCTCTTTTCACAGTCCCTTCTGGCTTTTACTGATGCCAGCCGAGTGAGTCTCTGTCCAGGTAGCAATGCTTTCTGTGCAGTCTTGCTCAGGTTACGGCACTGGGCTTTTCTGAGTACTGCTCCTCAAGCTTCAACTGCACTGGAGTTTGAGCAGCTGC
Organism: Megaceryle torquata; assembly: GCA_024611175.1. Lineage (NCBI taxonomy): Eukaryota > Metazoa > Chordata > Aves > Coraciiformes > Cerylidae > Megaceryle > Megaceryle torquata. The sequence goes on along the minus strand of JANIJG010009464.1, from coordinate 78,588 downwards.
GGAGTCCTTATCATAGACAAACTATGTGCTGCAGAGCTGAGATCCAAGGTGTGCTGCACTGAGGCTTGCAGCCCTGACAATCACAATGTCACAGACACAGCCAAAATTACTCTCTAATGAGCAAGGGAAACTAAGATCGTTATGAACATGCATCTTCAAATCACAATCAGTCCTGCCATCCTTCTCAGTTTAATCTCCGTTGTGAGGAGGGGGAAAGAACAAAACCAAAACCCAACAAACCTGTTTGAAAAGTTGAACACGGAGACAGTGGCTACTCACTTAGAGACCTCTTGAGGATGCAGCTGCAGAAGTGGAAGTCTTGATGCATTTAGAAGCACTAGGTAGGATCAGAAAAAATTGCAATACTGTATACAGAAGGGGTAAATTTTGGGGAATCAGTAAAAACCCCTGAACAAAATAGAATCTCTTTAATGCAATAATTCGCAGTAAAAGGATGGAGAGTAGAGTGAGATTGCTTTTCGGTGAATAACCCTGTGAGGTCATTCAGCTTTTCTATTGCCCTTGTGTATATACATGTATCTGAGCAGAACCAAAATGTGCCATACTAACTAAATGATAGAGGCATTTGCTGTTGGTTTCTTAGTATGAAAATTTCCAAAGAATGCAGTCCGGTTTTCATCTGTTCTGGATCTAAGTCAGCCAGAGTGGCATTTATTTTCTTAGCACTGTTTTTGTTCCCAAAACGAGTGTTTATTAGAAATAGGTAACAGAAAGCAAGGTCATCTTGTGCCAAAAAGATTCTTCTAAATCTGATGTGTTTTTGCTTCAGGAACTTTAGATGTACAAATATTTCTGTGGGTTTGGGAAGGGAACTAGCTGTTTCCTTTGAGGTATCAATATGAGCATTTTGGGGCTAAATCCTTGCCTCTGCTGGGACACTAGAACAGGTTTCCAAGGCCCTTATGTAATTTGGGGCTCAGGCCAGTGTTGATAAATGGACTTTAAAAACTGCCAGGCTTTGTAGAAAGCCTGGCTAGGATACGGGTGAGCTTGGCACTTGAAGCCCAGATCCTGACCAGACAGAAACTGCACATAGGGAGGCCAGGCCAGGAGAATAGCGGAACAAATTACTAATGACACCTAAAGGAGGAGAAAGAATTTGGAAAACATTGGAGAGTTGCTGTTCATGGTTTAACTGTCACAAGTATAAAACTACATCAGTTTTCATCGGGTTTTCACTGACTGACTAAGCTGGATCCCATCCTGAAGTATAGGGACTGTGCTTTTGATCATCACTGCAGTGAATGGAGGAGAGGTAAAGAAAAAAGTCAAAAACTTACTTGCAACTTATCAATGAGTTTATCCTGTAAAAAAAAAAAAAAAAAAGAAGAACTTGCTCTGCAGAAGGGTGACCTTGTTTTGGTTCACCTGTTTTCATCCCAGGCCCCGAGCTCGCAGAAATTTCAGCTTTTCCAGGGAGGAGTGAGTGTGGCTAAAGATGTGAGCAGCCTTCTCCCTGAGAGCTGGTAATAACTCTTGCTTTTTCTTGTGCTATGCAAAGCAAGAGTAACAGACCCAATTCCTTCTCTGGGCAGAAACGTGGTCTGCAGAACCATCAGAAAGCTGGTGAGATGGACAGCAAGGACTTGTACAATTTATTAATGAGTTGCAGAACAATCCCACAGCACACAGTGAGTCTATAAAGCAAGTATGTTTGTCTTCAACACTTACTCCTAAAGGCTTGCCAGTCAGATTTCTTTGTTTGTTTTTCCTTCTTATTTTCCTTCAAACTACTCCATGGCCCTCACATGATTAAGGTGACTTCCAGACTGATGGGAGATACAAAACGCACAGATGGTAGATTTATACAGTTATCTTCTCCATGCATTAGCACTTACCTTCATCTTGTTTGCTTACAAAGAACTCAGCAGAATGTGGTTACAGTGAGGGAAGGGTGGCTAGACAATACTTTTCTTCACTGGGAAGAAAAAAAGTCCTCAGTACTGCAGCTGGACAAGCTAAGTATAGGTATCTTTCCTATGAGCTACCAGTTCAAACTATATCTGAATGAACAGGGCCCATGGCTGGTGAATGACCTATGGGAAATGGACTGATGTTCTAGTTCAAGGATGAGTTCACATCCCAGCTGGAGCGCTGAAGTTGAGCTGTCAACAAAAAAATAAAGTAAAAGAGATCCTCCCAGACAACTGGAACACACTGGTAAGGGAATCTGAAGCAAACATTGCACTAGCAGTGTTTGCTTCATCCACATATTAAAAGTGAGGGTTTATTTCGGTGCTAGCAAAACTGGCAATGCAACAATTAACCTTTGCTAAAATGCAAGCTTTTAGCAAAAAAAAAATGGTGCTTGCCTGTGAAACATTTTGTGTCATAATCCATCATCTTTGACTAGTATCTCTCTCTTGTACGGTTTTTGTGACCCGATCCGATAGTCTTTGTCATGGACACAAAACAGCAAACATTGATGACTGAAAGAACAAACAAACTGAGTAGGAAGACACCAATCATATGGGATTTATAGATGGAAGAAAATGTTGCCCCTATCTATTTCATATGGTGCATATTTGTGGTCCAGAGAAAGCGTCTAAACACAGTTATTTGCATTTGAAATACAAAAGCTCTATCTGTTTATTTATGGCTTAAAAAGTCTTTTGAGAGGCATATTATCAGATTGAATGCTTGAATTCTATTTCTAAATCAATTTAATGCTATGCTTGCATTATAATAAACATTCCAGAGCAGAGCTCCTGCTGCCATTCATGTATAAGATGCTGCAATTATTCTCCTTCTTAGAGACGCAGTAAGAACTGAGAAAGCTTTGCCATTGTAGCTGAAATGACCGTGTAAAAATGTTCCTAGTTCATTCCAGAGAATAAATTAAACAGCTCAGGTAAGTCCATCACCAAAAAAATATTTAAGATGACCTGTGTAATTTTACTCCCCAAAGTGAAGTAAGTAGGAGTCATCCCATTATATATTCAAACTAAATCATCAGTATAATTTCACAGTCTCTGAAGGTCTATTTGGGGGGGGGGGGGAGAAAAAGGCAGAGATTTTAGCTACAGAAAGTGCTATGGAGACTTGTATTCATAGCAGGCCTTTACTACTAAATCAAAAATGAGACCTTCCAGCAGCAGATATGGAAAGAATCCACACAATTCCTTTTTCAGGGAAGCTACAGACCTCTCTGGCACTTCATTTTCGTCCAGGTTAATTTGCATCCTTTTATTGCCATGATGCACACATAATACAAGTAGGAATTGGGAGCAATAAATAATAGTTACATTGCACATCCACTCTCGGGTGCTAAAAGCAATTTTCTTTAAAAGCATTATGTATATGATCTACCCCTTAGATTGCCAAAACCAGGAATGCACACGCATGAGATGGGAAGCCTGAAGTAGGACTTGGGACTGATAGTCCTGAGGCCTTTGGGAATGTGTCTGGTTACACAGGGTTTTCAGAAGGGGAAAGCCACTAGCAGATAAAAGAAAAACTACAAAGTTTACAATTAGCACTTCAAATTCTTGTGGCAACTGAACTACCTAGAGGTTTATAATTTTAGAAAAAAAATTCATGATGCCTTGTTAGATTAAATATGCAGATTTTTGGATACCTTTGAGGGAGGGCATGTGTGTCTCAGGGACGTGACCACATTAAGGAGCAGAATATATCTGAATGTTGCTGCAAATGACACATTTCTACACTGAGTAGGGTCACTAAACCATTTCCAAATAAAACAGAAGTGTATCTGGAACCAGAAGAATCATCTTCTGGTTCACTGCAAGGAAATTCTGAACATTTTCTCTGACCTCCACAGTCATAGAGAAATCATGGCCACTGTGGCTATTTTTTCCGTAACGCTAGAACACTGACCAAGCTTGACTTTCTATGAGGCAGAGCCATCCATCAGCAATAAGTAACAACCAACAGGAACGAGTAGGCTTCTCTACTGACTGACAGTAAACAAGGGATAGGAGGTTGTTTTTGCTCAACACATTTCAGAGCTGAAGAACTTAGTTGTGATAGCTCTGAAGTTAGCTTCTATGTACCTAGTCACAAACCTTTTACTCTTAGGACTGCTCCAGTCAATACACTGGACTAACCATTGTGCAGGTCCAATTTGGGCTGTATCACCTCAGTGAAAAGATAAGTGCTGCACTTTTTTCAACTCCAGCCATGGAATTTCATATGCATAGCAGCATGGGCTCAGCACCTGTGAAGGAAAGCAGCCGTTCTGTTATCTAACTATTCCTGGTTGGGGAAGAGGCTTTACACTGCATTCAGACTGATGTGAACACCATCAACCTTTCACCATCAACTTTCTTCTAACACAGGAAAGAAATACGGATTTCTATCAGATAGCATTACACAAGTAGGGGCACTGAAATCAAGTGGTGGTCTCCAAAGGTTTCTTTTCTTTGTTCTGATTGTCTCCTTTGGCATTAACAATGTAGGTTGTATGAGAGGTCTTCATGGTTAATCTGGAGGCAAAAAAACGTAAGTAAGCTGGCTCTTCGTCAAGCTTATTTAATGTGTAGCCTGTCACTATACTCTTGACATCCTCAAAGGCCTGTGCTTAGAGAAGTTATAGCCATGCTTAATTGCTTTTCTTTTTTTAAAGTGTCTGATTTTGAAAAAAAAAGGCACTAAATTAATCTTTAGTTCACAAAATATCTGTCTAAATATACTAAAACTTTCAAATATAAACAAGCAAGCAAGTGAAGGGCTATAGTTTCAAACTGTGAATTAATTCTTAAGTAAACCATTTTTAAGGTTTGTCTATACTTCCTGAAAGACAGATGTGCCAACTTTCCACAGCTGAGGATGAGACTGCCAATTTTCTTCCTGAAAACAAGTACAATACATGAAACTCAGCCCTGTGCTGCTTTTACCTACCTAAATTGGAAGGTAGATCCCAATGAAGAACAGCCAGTCCCAAGACACAGAATCTGGAGCTGTTGTGCCAGAGGCCAGCACTGCCCTGTGAGCCAGCCCTGCCTAAGGTTTATTAACAAAGAGGAGGCTAGAAAGGTTCCACAACTCCCTTGTCCTCCATGCAGCCACACAAAATATTTATTAGCAACAGGAATTCTGCTGGTACTATTTTACTTAAAAGACTCGCTGATCCAGGTATAACCTCTCCTTTAAGCATGGGCCTTTGAGGGAACTTTGAGATTGTGAAGGGCATATTGACAGGCTATACATTAAAAAAAAAAGAACAGCTTGCTTTCAACATTGTTTGTCTCTAGATTAACCATGAAGACCTCTCAAAAAACCTTCTACATTGTTAATGCCACAAAAGTTATTCAGGGAAAAGAGCCACATAACAAAACCCACCATACCCTAACTATGATTGTGTCGGAAGGGAAGCGGCACGATGAGTATGCTTATTACAGGAATTGAGTGATAAATCTGAAATTTTAACAGAGAGTTTTAAGTACTAATACAAACAAAACCAGAAAACTAGTTTGGAGAGGAAAGAGAATGTTTTAAGTATGAAGATTTATTCAGTTTTTTAAAAAACCCAAACCCCACATTGACCAGTGCATGCTTGCACAACAGACCTGAAGATCCAGCTATAAAGCTGGGCACAAATGAAACCTGTCTCCAGAGGTCTCCAGTGTAAAGACCATAAATTACATTTTGGAACACAGCCACCAAAGCCACCATTTTTGGATATTGTTACATAGTTTACTTAAAAAGCAAATTCTTTAGCGACAGGAGTGCTTCTGCTTTAAATGAGCAGGGTCCATCGTATCACAGGCTGCCACAAGATCTGGACAAAAAGCAGTCAGCAGATCTTTCAGAAGCTGGCTGTCAGCTGCAAGGTTAGAACTCTTTGCACTATTTTATTGGGGACGGATTATTTCAAGCCCCTAGAACAAACTCCCACAGAAAGCAATAAACACGTTAAATGCAATTTTCTTTTACAAATGCACTTTGACCTTGTTTTTATTAACAAATACAGTATATATTGGGAATCAGAACAACAAACTGCATTTGACAGTCTTGCTGACTGAAGTATGGGAGAGTGCTCATATACAACAACTCTAATTAACACCACAAGAAATATTTTTATTAACTTGGCAAAGTTAGTTTATAGTAGTATTGTGGAATAGCTCACAATGCTCAGTGAAGAAAATTAAATTACATTATTAGTTCCTGGTAACATGGTCCAGATTAGACATTTTTACTGAGAGATACTTTAAAGGAATAGATCAATGGCATTTCTTGTACAGATGCTCTGAAAAAAAAATCCAGCTAGGGAGAAAGTATGGCCTTAGAGCAAAATTAACATTCAACATTGAAGAACAGTGCAAAAAACACTGCTGAAAAATTTACAATAAGCCAGTAATTATTACAATCTCACAGTTTGTTAATAAAGCCCCAATATGTGTTTTCTATTCAACTTTTTGGTATGTGAGGCCTAATTCTGAAGACATATTATTGCTGTACCAGTAGCAGTGCTGTTTCTGGACAGGACATTTCTAGAGGCAGAGACCTACATCTATAAAGAAATTGTGTTACTTTCTCTCAGTTCCTTCACGCTCTCTCCAGAGTTATCACTACCTGTGAAACTTAACTTATATCACAAGATTTTTTTAAACTACTAAACTGTTCCTACCTAATGCAATTGTTAAAATCTGTATTTTACGTATGTGCTTATAAAACAGTTAAGAGCAGTTTTGTGAGTATTACTTGGTTTCTTCCCAAACATAACAGTCAAAGCAGCTACAATAAAAGTGCGTAAGAAAATTACTAAAGATTTCACAGTTTTACAGTTTGAAACTGTGTAGGCAGGCAATTTTCTCTTAACTGTAAGAGAAAAGCTAAATTACTTTATCAGAAACCTGTACTGAAGGTATCTTTAGGTACATCTTTGGACCATCGAGCAAAGACTGCACAAATCTAAATACAATTATAATGACTTTGGTAAAAAACCAAAGGGTAAGAAATAGAAACAGTAGTTCTCTTGGACTAAGGCTGTTTTTCTCTGGTTCTAAAAGGCAGTTTTGTCCTTTTCAATCAGTTAAATAAGTCTGGCTTTCAAGAAGAATACATCTCCTAAAGACAGACCTGACCTTTTCTTCAAGCTATGACTTTGTTTAACAGAAATTATACATAAGAACATGAAAATGCTATGCTTTTCAGTCAGCTCTGTCATATACTGCAGCTAACACTGCATTTAGAATGTAATAATGTGAAACTGACCCCCACCAAAAATATAGCAGGTCTTAAGGTTTATTTCTGAAATGTTGAAATACACCAAATTAATTACAGATTTTTTTAAAAGGTTATCATATTAATGAAATGGGTTTAAATTTTAATGTGATGACAAAATGATAGATATAAAGACATCTGAACGTTGTAACAATTCTCTGTTGTCATGTTGCCATCCAGGTAATGGTGTTTCAGTCTTATTTTTGGCCAAGTTGGGACAGCTAAACATGAAGAGACAGAAAACCATTAGGTTGCTCAACTAATTCTTTCAGTCAAACTCATCTGCAGTTCATACAGTAGATACTTCTGTCCTATAAGCTTTGTTTGTCTCTTACAACCAGAAGTATGCAAGTAACAGAATATTTAATGCATACCCTCACTAGGAGAGGATCTGAGCTTCAAATCTCAAGATCTGAATAAATCTCATAGGTAAACGTGCAGCATACATAGTCAAGTCAACAAAAATGTTAATTTAGCTGACTGAAGCTGGTAAGTACCAATTATCTCTTTTACGTGCACCAAGAATTAATGTAGTGCTTTAAAACACAGCTTTGAGTAATAATCTCATCTTAGGAAGTAAAACCGTAAGTGGTAACAGCTATTGAAGGGCTGCAATTTGCTGACCACCGTCAATAAATTTTATTTTGCATTTTTATTGGAATGAGGCACAGAGAAGTAATAGTGATGACAATGGTTTAAACAGTACTAAGAGACTGATTTTAGTATGGACAACATCAAGCTCTGAGTAGGACAGAATTTATAAATAGGAAAACTCAGGACAAAGGTTTAAAGATCACTGCTGAACAGCAGTTTTTAACTTGTAAAAATCATCAGAATAGACTGGCAAGACATCCTATTTGTGGGAGTATCAAGAACTGAGTCACTTGTTTCATTAGGATTTATGTTACGGTAATTACTGGGAACTTGTTCACATCTATTACCTGTGAACTCACATTGACAATATAGGCCCTCAAATGTTAATTAAAAATAATGACTACAAACCCCCATTTCAATCAAGTGAAAATAGCTAACTGGAATAGGTATTAATCTTTCATAAATTAGTTTGCTGTTAAAAAAAAAAAAAAAAAGAAATGGGAAGATGTAAACACACAGTTACAGAAGTAATGAATATTTCAGGTGTTATCAAAGGCACATACCTGCTTTATAAACTGTGTAGCATTAAACAGTTCACTGCAGCCATACAGGACATGTTTGCCTTGTTTACCCTAAAAAAGAAAAGACAGGAAGAAATCAAGTATTTATCAGAGTAGCAGAAGTGGATTAAACTAAGTGCATACCAAAAATAAAAAATCTTGGTGATGCTGAAGTCTTGCACTTTTGGTTGAAAAAAAATATACTTATTGCACTAAAGGTAAAAAAAAAAAACCAAACCACAATTAAGTTGAAATGGAAAATGAGAGACCAGAGGCAGAAAGAAAGTGGGAAAAATGGGACACTTTACACATTTGAATTCACTAGAATGCTAAGTTATCTGAGGTATCTTAAGAATGGCTTGCAGAAGCAAGCAACCTTACCTGAGCACACACTACCCCTTAAAATAACTGGGCTTTGTGCTAAGAATAGTAACAAGTGATTTACTGTTTCTGTTGTGTTAGAGCCTGAAAACACAAATCAGCAATTTATTTCCAGATGATGATGTTAAAAACAGCACTTTTTTTTTTTTTTGGTAAGGAGATTCTGAAACAAAATGTTATGTTGATTTCAGTCGCATGCATAATAAACCTGGTTTGCAGTTTAACTGTATTTGTTTGATAGTAAGGCTACCAAAGTACTATGTTATCATTTTGGATGTGAAAATTAGTTTAAATAACACATAGTTTCAAAATGCGTTTATTTCCAGTGTTGGGCTAATATGCCCATGGTTCCTCAAAGTTCAAAAGCAGGCTTGAGAAATCTGTTTCACCATTAAATTATTTTTTGTTTTTCCTATATTAGTAACTTACTAAAGAGCCACATAGGAACATAAACATTGACAAATTGATTTTGTGTCTTGTGCCATTTAAGCAGAAAGTAACAGAAGTAGATTTGAACAGTCCGTAGCTGATGGTCACACACTAACTGGGGAGATGGCAATCCTGGCTCAAGTCCTTATCTAGTATTAGTTTTGAGTAGTTTGGGGCAATAAGTTATTCTCATCACTGGGCCAGGATCTTCAGCTTGCAGCTTCCTACATTTCAGGTCACTTTTTTTAATCTTGACACCCAAATAGGTCTGGTTTTGATCTAAACTGGTAGTTTGACAGATTCTACTTTCAGTAGTAAGACTGAATAGCATTTTTTTCTGCCTGGTACCACAAAAAAAAAAAGAAAAAAAAAAAGAACTATACAAATAATTGTGCACTGGGGCAGTTGCCTTCCAGGCAGCTCTAAAAGACATTAATGAACACTTCCAAACTGTCATATATTTTCTTCTAAAAGTGTATTATTTTTATGTGTGTGCTTTTTATTTAAGGTTAATTAGTTAGCCCATTCAAACGAAGAGCTGCATCTCCTAATGATTATTACAGCCCAGTTGAAACTCCTTGACATCTAAAAAACCCACCAACTCTGTACCTTTCAAAGTCCAGTATTTTTTTAATGACTGAAGAATTATGCTGGATTTAAATTTCTTGTGATAAATGGTAATGTCTATCACAGATAGGTTGAAAAAGATTATCAAGCAGTACTTTAAGTCAAAGGACATGCTAAATTCTTTTGTACGAACCAGTATGCTGGTCTTCTCTTGGAGGCTCCCTATGGCTTGCAATTTTGATGACACATTTTCAGCATGTTTAAATAAGGTTGGCCAATATATTTATTTTAAGGCATGATGTGCCTTGCTGACATGATAAATATTTGCTTTTTGATGATGTGAGATAGTACATTCTAGCACAGAACTGAAAATAATTGGATTTGAGGGTTCCTCTTAATGCCCCTACAAAAAAACCCCAGAATGTCAAAGCTGAATGAACATTGCTTCCTGTGTTAGAAAGTTTTAAAATACTTTCTCTGTGCTTTCAGAGGCAAACTGGCAAAACAGATAGTGCTTAGAAAAATAAAGCAGTGAATAAAATCTTTGTGGTATCTGCTTGCATGAACAGAGCTGTTGATTTTTCTTTTTTATTCTGGATGAAGACTGACTGAATATTGGAATAATTAATATGCTACATCTGTTGAAACAACAGATGCTGGAAGTATACCACATGGAAAAGAAAATTTTATTTGATAAGCCTGTAAAAGTCACCTGGGAGAGGCAGACAAGTCTCTGGGGGATGGGAGGTGGAATTAAGGCTTTCATTAACATTTCCTGTTTTTTCAAGAGCAAACGGCTAAGTGGAATAAAGGTCAGGGAATCTTCCCCTTTGGGAGGTCATCTCCCACTGACCAAGTACGCAGTCTGATCGGAGAAACACACAGCATCCTTCAGCTGTGACAACGGATGATGAAGAAACGTCTGTTCAAGCATTCCAGAAGAAGAAAAACTACATCCATCTTCTTAGTCTCCATAAGACCTAACATTACCATTCCTGTACTTGTCAGTTCCTTTTGTCCTCTCCAACTGTTTACTAAATGACCTCCTGTTTGCCTTCTTATTCCTCAGAAACTTGAGTGTCCTGCAACATTGCATGCCATGTTGAGTGTTTAACTTGTCATCATATAAATGCACTATACATATATACAGATACGCATAGACAGCACATGTCAGCTCTGTCAGTACGCAGCTATGTAGCAGAGAACTGTATTTGCCTTTAGGGGATTCAGAGTCTTATTTTAGTAGGAAGTATTGAATATATCTTCATAAACACATGAGTTGCTGGGCATCTTTTGAACTGATATAGCACCTGAAGAGATTTTGGGTAAACTAAGGAGGAAGCCAAAAGTTTGACAGTGCACTCAGCTACAGGCCCCACTGAATGCTGTCATTAGTTATCAACAGCCATTAATTAAGTGCTAAGCTGAACCTAAATTCTTTAACTTACATTCTTCTTCCTCTCCTTTCCCCTATCCAGACCAGCTCTGTTCCAAAATGGCTGCCTGTTTGAGGGGAAAAACAACTCGGCACACACGTCCTGACTTAATGTTCTTCAAGATTTACCTGGACATAAAACTCTCATGTGCTTGTTCTGCAGATGAAGTGTTCTTCAGTAACTAAAGCTCCGTATTTATTCTTTTGTGTGAAAAGCCCCAGTCCAGTCCAGCCCAGGACATAAAGATCATACCATGAGTAAGTTAAGATCAGGAAGGAAGAACAGTATGCTGTAGCTCTTAAATAACCTACTTCAAAAATTTTATCAAGGTTCCTTTTTTATTCCTGGAAAGTGCTTGAATACCACCCCTGCCCCCCAAGGACTGTAATGATGTAGTTACTTTTCTCCATCCACTGATTTTTGGTGTACGTGTTCCGCTAGGCTGGCCAGCTGGAACCAGAGAAACTAACTGTTAAATAGCTGGATTCATAGTATCTTTCTTGCCAGATTTATGAAAAGTAGGGAATTCTGAGCAGTTCCTTACTTTCAAGGCTATGATATCCTACAGCTGCTTCATTTAACAACAGCAAATGAAAACTACTAACAGGACCAATCTGCATTTGATGCCTCAGTACAGAAGAGAGTTTAATTCACTTAGTTACATCTGCTGATGGTTTCCAACCACTTTAGTGTGTATGAAGACAAACTAAAGCAGAATCCAATTTATTTACTCAATTCGAAAGTGCAACATGAGCAAAAATATCAGAAACAGTAACTCTTTGTTGGTCTGCTTAATAATACACATTTTCTGTGATTCTTACATACTTCTTTCCCAGATGCTGGGAATATATAATAATCCTTATATAATATTTTATATATCCTTATATATAATCCTTATACAATAAGGATGTTAAGGCTAATTTCAAAGACTTCATTTTCTAAATACTAAATGTTACAGAAAACCTGCTTAAACTGGTTTCTCTCAGTAAATTACAGACTATGACAGACAGAATTACACATACCTTTATGTAGTCAATAAGATTTTGATATTCAATATAGTTGCCTCCTCCAACTACAAACACTATCGCCTAAAAGGCAACACACACATAATCAAGAGTATGCATTCAAATTCTTAACATTTCAGTCATAAAATATGTACCAAATTATTAAGCCCTTAGCTAAATTCATCCTAATCACACTGCACTCTAATAAGAATAGGATACAGAACCACTAGCTTCCTAATGAAAGAAGACAATAGAATAGTTACAGTAGGATGCTGAACAGCATGCTGAGAGCTTTTACCATGTCACTATCTTCTACTAAAATATATTTGAATCATAGGTAGTTTCAATATGTTAATTTTTTTTTTGTGTGGACATGTCCTCAGTGTCCACAGGAACAGTTAAAATATTTCCATGATGCGTAAGGATTAATTTGGGACACAGTAAAACACTTCTGTTCTAAAGGAGTGCACTTTTTCATTATTTTCCCCCTCCCACTTACTACTGGTAAGAATCTATAATATTACAGGCAAAGGCCATCAGGATTTTCTGGGCTATGTTTAAAAGAGAACAATTAATGAATACAAAAAGGAAACGTAATAGTTTCATCATTTTTCTTAACATTCACTATCCAAAATCATTTGACTACACCGCAAGAATTTTACACAGACTTTATGTTACTACTGACATTTTTGCTATGACCATCTGCTAGCCATATATATGGCACCACATGGTATTTCTTTTGTTCAGGAGGATAATTAGGGCATTTCAAGAGAAATTGGAGACATCTGTATATTGACAAGGCAAAGATTTTGCTTATGGAACTTGGTAGTAAGATCAGATAAGTAAGATTTATACTATTTGCAAATACTGTTGAAAAATAGTGAAAGTTACAGGCATTTGTATAAAACAGTAACATTTGTTGTTTTGATTATTTTCTTTAATTTTATTTTAACTATTAAAATACTGTCACTTAAATCAATCATCAAAACTGCTGTTTAAGGCTGGAAAAAGGATTAAATCTAGAGAGCAGTCTAAAGATCTGGTATAGAAATGGGGGGTTTAAATTGCCAAGTACCCAGCTGTGATGTTAATATATCCTCTAATTACCTTCAGAAGAATTTTCTAATTTTTTTTTTCTCCAGTATTAGTTAATGCTTACCTAGTCCTTTCAAGATGAAACAATTTCTTCAGAACAACAGTTAAAATTAATACTAGATATAATTAGTCTAAGTGAAAATCCAAAGACGACCACTCATTTTCTTAATCATGTTCATAAAATATGACTGGTACTTCAGAATTTATTTATTTTTTAACACGGGAACATTGAAAAATACTTTGTATGTGACTTACCTCCTGGAATGGATTCTTGTTTCTTGGAACTGAGCTATAAAAAGAAACACAAATAAATTACAACTGAAATTTTATTAGACATTAATATAACTAATGGAAATAAGTATCATGTACACATCATGTTTATGGAATAATATATAATATTACACAAATACAACAGAACAATAATTGCCTTTCTGCATCCATTCTCCAAGTATTTTGTTTAAATTATTTGTTATGGAAAATCACTCAGGAGTGAAAACTATACAGGCCTGAATACGTTGAGTAAATAGGAGTTTTGCTTCAATTTTAAGGTTGCTGTTTGAATCATAAGCTTTATGACAACAATTCCTTTAGAGCTCAAAAGCTCGAACTATAGTCCTGCTAGCGAGGAGAAAATGTGATGAGTAAAAAATTTCATCCGCATTACCTGACTCTTACAAATCCTGCCCACTGGAATCTTAACTAGGTAAACCAGTCAGTTTACAGTGCTTGCATATGTATTTATTGATGCTTCAAAATCTACTATTGGCAGCAGGTACGTGTTTCTGCTGACAGGTGTCACAGCAACAACATTAGGATTAAAATGACTTAAGAAGGAACAGGTAAATTACAATTTGGGTGGTATAGACTCTTTCCATCCATGTGACTACACAGTCCTAGCCACAGAGGTAGCAGGGAGAGGGAGAGACACCTCTTTTCATGCATCACTTTGCATCTTCAGGAGGAATGGAAAAAGCAAAGAGAAAGCTCTGAAGGGTCAGTCTGCTCTTCTGCCCTTTGCTCACACACTACCACTACCTTCCTGTACTGGCCTCAAATACGCTTTAGGTTCTAACACAGATTAAAAGCATTTCATTTTTCCCTTCAATTTATCTTTTCCCTTGTTTCAAGAAGTTTTCTCTGAGTTACCAACACATGGATCAATACAGATTCCTGTGTGTCAGAAAAATAAGTTTTAAGAGGGAACAGCTACCTCTGATACGCTGTTTTGATCTGTCATGAATACTATAGCCTTCTCATAGCTAGAACTGTTAGCCCCATTCTCTTGTTGTTTAAATATGACATGACACGTCCACATACATTTTGTGTCATCCTTTCAGAGGGCAAGGCCTCTGTATATTTGATGTAGGTTTCACACAGGATATAAAGATACTGTTTTGCTAAGTCTGAATTACAGCAATGCGGTTCTTAATATTAAAAAAAAAAAAAGGTAGAAATGCCAGTATTTCTTAAAACAGGTAGGTTAGAAAAAAAAAAAAAGTAGTCACTTTTTAATATAATTCCATTAATTACACTTTTGATATTGTTATTTTAAACTAGTGATATTTTTGTCAAACCAGCTAACCTATGTTTTTTTCTCATCTACATAAATATTTGAAGGGAGAATCAGACAACCCTCTGTATGGCTAGGTAGCTTTGTTGTCGTGCTCAAATATAATTTAAGGACTGTAACTTGAGTTAATGTACAAAATTCAAACAAGCCCTAAACCATAAATTAAAAGTTTTAAAATTATTATTGTAGCTACACAGAATGGCACATTTATGAACTGCTGTAAGTTAATATCTTTACATTGTTTAAAGCAACACGGAGTGGGTAAAAATGCACATTTATATGAGAAGACTGCTTTGGCTTTAATAAAACACTTTGCACTTCTTTGCACTTCTGCACAAAATCACCCAAAAATGCTATAGAAGCAGAACTAAACAATGAAAATTGCAATTAAAATGAAACATAAAATACTGCCAATTTTCCTCTTTGATGCTTCCAAAGCCTGCTTATCTTTGAAATTATATAGTCTGCAATAATACTTTCCAATAAAAAATATATTATCTGAAATTTGTCTCCTTTTACTACTTATGCTGGCAGAAATATACTTTCCATGTTTCAAAAATAGAGGAAGCAGGGACAGATTTTAATGCAAATAACTAAAACCAAGTCTGGACCTACTTAGTCCATATTGATCCTCTAGTAAAACTGTGCAATTAAATGAGCTGATTGTTTTCCCACAGGTTCGATGAAAACTATTTTTAGAAGGTATATTAAAATTAAGTATCTTCTCTGTTTCTAGGATATCAGAGGTGATATTATCAGCCAAAGTTATAGGACAAAGATATAAAGCAAAAGATATAAATTTATAAACTTCTAGTTTAATTCTTCTTCCCCTTTTAATGGCAAAATAAACTATCCAACTCTCCCTTCAAATGCACATGAATATAATACATGCACCCGCCTATATAACAGCAAATGAAGTCAATTTGGTTTTTTTTTTTTTGCAAAGTTACTAACAAGTTACTACAGAACTGCTGTATTCACGTTAAAATTTAAAACTGTTTTTTTTTTTTTGTTTGTTTGTTTGTGGGTTTGGTTTTTTTAAAATTAAAGCTGTTAACTTAAAACTGTTTAAAAAAGTGATAAATTTTGGTGCACTATCCAATGACTTTTTAATTTAACAGTGAAAACCACAAAGTTTCAAATAAATCAAGCAGTACCACTACAAGGAAGTCTGACTTTTATTATTGCTAAATATTAGTACATATTTCTGTTACTGAACTGACACATGTGTTAGCAGCACGTTCAGTCACTGGAACAAAAGATTTTAACAAAATTATAAAAATGCATCTTGTTGATCCAAGTTCCTGCTATGAATTTCTCCAACATCCACTGTTTCAACTTAGAATTAATGATTAAAATTAATTATGTGTAGCCAGCAAGTAAAATAAAATCTCTTTTCTTAAGTTAGCCTTTTCAGAAGGTACAAGGAAAGAAGCAAAAGTCATAGAAACCTCACCTGTCGCTGCCTCGTAGCATCTTGGGGTCAAAATACCGGTAGTCATCTGTCTCCTATTAAAAAGCAGGTTTTTATCTCAAAAGACTGAAAGATCGCCTTATGAATTTCTGCTTTTATCTAATACATTAAACATCATTCAAACCAACATAATTTCCCATTTAGCAGTCACATAATTCAAGATTAATTGTAGTGTACATTAATATTTATGGTATCTGTACGTAACTGAAAGGGTACAGCATAAACAACAGTAAGAGAGCTATGAAGGGTGCAATTGAGCTTTTTGATTCTAGTTCATCTAAAATTAACTATTACCCATTTTCCAAAAAACACACTGGTTGCATAATAAATCTCAACAGAAAGAAAAATTAAGGTGTTACCAGCTTTAGAGGAACATCACGTGGTTAATTATAAATGCTAAAATTTTCCAGGTTACAGAGCTCTCTATTGAATTAATATTATAAAACAAACTACTTGCATGGCAATGAATGCTAAATATAAGACAGATCAAAATCTGCTACTATATTATGTAACTTACCCTTTTCATTTCATGATTTATGACTACTATTAAACCAGAATTAAGCTCTTGAAGAAATGAGTTCCACAAGAATTTGAAAAGTCTAACTGTCTAAACTATACAAAAATATCCTTTTTTCACATGAAACACAGAGTTACTTCCAATATTTTTATTGGCAACAAGCAAGACTTTTGCCAATTATTACAGATGAAAAATAAAACTTTTTAGTAACTCCTTCTGACAACTACTTGGCTTTCTTCTGTTTCTATACTACTTTTTCATCCAGGTACTGTGAAGTTTAGTTTGTGGATAAACTGCATGTAGGACTACAGTTGATTTCATCTGGGTGCTTATATGCAAGATCTCTGTGTTTTGATGATTCTGCAGAGCAGAAATAATTCTTCAGCAGTGGAGAGATTATCTGGGGAAAGTCTTAATACTACAAAAAATTTAGTATATGTGGTGGTTATATGCACAGAAAATGGTATTTGATATTAAGGACTTTTACATATAATTATATAAAATAAGTCTCTTATCCTCAAGGTTTGCTTTTAAAAATAAATTATTTTAGATCTAATTTCACATTGAACCTCTTTAAAATGTTTTTTTATGCCCCACCAGAAATTTCAACTGCATTTGTAAAGCCTGACAGCATTCATGATTTTGGCAGCCGTGTACATAAATGTGGTATAGCAACTTTGAAGTGATGAGAGAGTTGGGAAGGGACAGGTATCGCTAGACTAAAACTGTGAGGTATTTAAGCCGCCTTTAACTGGGATAAAGAGATGCAGCTTCCCTTCTTGTTAGAATGAATTACAGATTAATGCCAGAACTAAAATCACACTTAAAAACCCAGTATTACAAACATTTCCTCCTGAATGTATTACTGCTGTGTTTCTTTGCTGTGGGCTTGTCTAAGTAGACACGTGAAAAGTGGTAAAGTAATAGAAATGTGATAAGCCAGTTTTCTTTTTTTTATGTTTAAATACACCCTTCCTGCTGAAATCAGTTCTGGGAGTGCAGGGAAAGAAACCCTACTAGATTTTATTTGCTTTAAGAAACAGCAAGTCTGCCAATAAAAACAACTGTATAGCAGTTTCCTTACACACAAATGAATTTGAGACTTGCCTAAGCAATTCAAGGGTAAAAATCATACTTTTGAAATTATAGACTTAATTTTCAAGATTTCAAATTAAAATGGAGAAAGACCCATGGAAATATCCATGACATTCAGCCTGTATTTGTTCTTCTGCAGAAGCTAACATGACTAGTTTGGATTAAGGCAATCCCCATTTTTTGAATTTTTTCTTGTTAATGCACAAAAGATACCATACTCACTGAAAGGGACCACAGAATCATTTAGGTTGGAAAAGACCCCTAAGATCATCAAGTCCAAACATTAACCTAACACTGCCAAGTCCACCACTAAACCATGTCCCTGAGCACTACATCTACACAAGTACCTCCGGGGATGGTGACTCAACCACTTCACTGGGCAGACTGTTCCAGTGCTTGACATCTCTTTCTGTGATTAAATTTTTCCTAATATTCAATTCAGACCTTCCCTGGCACAATATCAGGCCATTTTCTCTTATCTCTGTCTGTTTCTGCTTCTGAAAATCTTGGAAAGCTCAGGTGTAGACTCATTTGTCCTTCCTATTAGTTGTCTTTGTGAGACAGAAGAAGCAGCAGGGACAAGTAACACACAAAGTGATTTACACACAACCCTAAAGAGTTTTGCACAGCATGAATGGTCTTAAAATTTCAATTTACCATAATATTTGCAAGTGTTGACAGTACAAGTTTTACAGGTCATATATTTTCTTTATTGTTGCCTTTTATATTTAGAAAATATTTAAAATTATTTATAACAATTGTAATAATTGCTTGACTTCTCAATAATTTGTTCTGATTTTGCATTACAGCTTTTATCTGTATAGGCATTTCATACACTGATGATTGGGGTTACTAAGATTCAATGAACTATAAAAGAGATTTTCTTCTGTGTTGGAAAAAAAAAAAAAAGTTTTTTTTCTCTCCCTTTGTATTTTGCCTGCAGTGTAATAGTTTTCTGTTCTGGGGAACAGAAAAGGACCTCAAACATCAGAAGATGAAAAGAGGCCACAGTGGTGTATTTCTACACATTGACCTTTTCCAGATACAATTTCACTTCTGTTGATGGTTCAGTAAGTCTAGACATACTCCAGGATTACACTCTGGCTTGCTTCTGTTAGCTGAAACTTACTCAAAAGGTTACTGTCAATTTTCCAGCAGGTTAGGAGTATCATTCTTTAAGCCTTGCTTGGTGTCCTCTGACTTGAAAAGTAGGACTCCCTGTTTTGGGCCATGAATTCCAGTCTCTGACACGGCAGTGAAACATGAAGCTACTTTCTGACAGACATCTCTACTTTTTCAAGTGAGAAGATAAATGTTTTTTCCAAATTATCAGAATGATGGCGGCTGTTTTCTACTAAGTGAAATGTGACAATACCAAGTCAGCAAAAAAAATCCCATATACCTTGTCAGCTTTTCCAAATGAATTCCTAAACTTGTAGTCCGAGGAAGCTAGTGTTTATTTTTGTAACTATTCTTTCATTTTTCATCTACTTGTAAGTTATCTGCAATTTCTAATTTCAGCTTTCTCTGTTGTGTGCTGAGTGACCTCTACCGGTTGATTAGATAAAATCAGCCTTGTGCATCTTTTCCAAGTCTTGCAGAGACAATTCACTACTACTGAAAACAGCATCCATTTCTTTGTTCATTAAAAGCAATTTTTCTGCTAATAATCATGACATAGCTTATCTATGAAGTACAGTTGGAGAAAAAACAGGATTAATTTTGCGTTAATCATTGTTGTACTTTACCGTTATTTATCTCCCTTTACATATAGTAAATACCTGAAGGTTAAAGTGGCTAGCTAACATTTGTTTCAAAAGTATGCAACTTAGGTAAGTCTGAGTAAATTTTCACAGAAACAAGGGGAAAAGAGGACTCCTCTGACACAAAACCAACTCTGCTTGCAAACTGAAAGACTGCAAAAGTACTAAAATATTTTTCTCTAAATAGCAAAGCTTTAAAGATGTCAGAAAAAAAAAAATTCTCTAACATACCTCTCTGTTAATATTTTACTTCTGAGTTTATGCTTTTAAAAAACAGTCATCTCGATGCAAAGAAAATTTCAGCCACAGTTTACCTTTTAGAAATTTAGGGGCAACAGAAAATCAGTGGCACAAGAGAAATACAAGCTCAGAACAGAAAAAAAAGCTCAAAAACATTAGTTCTAATGAGACATAGTAAATCGTGATTGTTTAGAAACCAAGATGCAAAAGAAAACTTATGAAATAGTTATGAAAATGGTTCCATTCTGAGATACAGCATGACACGATTTAACTGCATTATCATGAAAAAAAAAAAAAATAGCCATGACATATTACGGCCTCAAGATTTCATCTGTTTCCTGTTTTTCCACGGGAAGGCAGTTATACTCACAGGGTTTGACTTCATCTCCATAAGGTTGTCCAATATACGTGTGACTGGTAGATTCTGTAAAACATAATGTGAAATTAATGGAATGCTGAAAGGCTTACTAAGAATTTATCAAGGGACAACACTATATATGGAATAGTTTACAGAACACTTGACATACTAGTTTAAACAGTTTTTCTCTTCTATTTTGCAAAGGTTGAGCATTTTTGTCACCTGAAATACCTTTCTGTACAGAAAACGGAAACATCTGAGGAGCATGTAGCTAGGGGATGAACAGAAAGTGGGGAAAAAAAAAGTGTGAATATAGGAAAAGAACTGTATTTAGGTATATTATCTATATATACAGGTATGATGATGTATGAATTCTTATTAAAAAAGTACTTAATAGTGTAAGGACATAATTTGTAAGCTGAAGATGAGAATTAAGGGTGTGATTCCAAAAAAAGAACTAAAGTTGTCAAAGAAATGGGTAAAAAAAAAACAATCCTGGCAGCAAATGTTTGGATGAGCTGGAAAGGAATAAACTGAGGTGTAACTGAAAATGACTTTTCCTTCTTTAAGATGGGAAATTTTAGCTTGGACAAAAAACATTAAACATTCAAACCACTTTAGTTGTAATAAACTGAGGCAGAGTTTACATGGTAACAAAATTGGAAATGTGTCTTCTTGTTGACAGAATATATCAAAAAAGGATGTTCCAAAGGATGATCTACAATAATGATGAAAAACCAATGTAAATCCCTGAATTACCAAATGAAAAATAAAGGCATTTTATTTGGCTTTCCCAAAGCACATGGATAAGGAATGAAGTGCCAGAAAAAAACCAGCTTGAAAACATCAGCATTGTGGCTTCTTACTCAGAAGCCAAACCAAAGCAAGCCATTTTGTCAAAAATAATAGTAACTTTCTTAAGACACATGTTAAAAGAAATGACAGAATGTTTAATATGTCTCATTTAGAATATAATCTATTGCTACAAGTAAGCTTATCTGAAGAAAGCTGTGTATTTAAAGCAGTTTCCTCAACTATATTTCATGACATATAACTGATTTGTAACTGTGCAATGCAACCTATCACATCCAGTCATAGTGAAATTTCTGCAGTATTAACTTCATTGACTACCCTAAAAAAGCCACAGACACAACTTTTAAAAACTTTTTATGTGATAGTCAACACTTTTCATGCATAAATTATGTGCAACAAATGGCTGTAATAAGTATAAAGCATGTAAAAGATGCACATGCAACTGGAGGTCAGATTTAATTTTATTTAGTTCTGATATACTGTATTTCTAAATTTAATTCTGATTCTTCCTCTAAGAACTATAATAAGATGAAGGATCTTTTTCTTAGAAATCTTGATGTCAAAATATTACAGAATTAAGATTTTTAATTGTTAAGCATTTATTTATTGACATCTGATGAAAGTGCATATTGAAGAAAATAATGTGTCCTCTACTGGGAAGCAGTGTTCTGGGAATGACAAATCAAAATTTCAGCTACGGTGAGTTATACAACCGGTGCCTTTTTTTTGTTGTTTGTTTTCTTTTGGGGGGTGTACACTGAAATTGCATGCAAGTTATTCTCAGAAATACCTACTAAGTTAAGTGAATATTTGAAGGTGGCCATGTCATTATAAACACTATTTTCAAGCACATTTCAAGACTAAAGTTGTTGTACATTACTTATGTAGGAAAACTAGAATGTAAATGACCCAGAGAATGAACACATTCAGCCTTTCAATCACTGTAATAGATGTATTTAATACATGCTGTTCTAAGTAAAGACATGGAGGGCTGGGTTTTTTTGTTTGTCAAAGTCTAGTCTACGTTGAGTATTTCACAACTTCTCTTTTTATAATGCTGAAATCAGTCTTAATAGCACACACTGGACTCTAATTCTTTAAAAATGGAGGTATTCAAAGAAAATTTGAACATTATTTGCTACTGGTCTACGAATTGGAAGCTACCAAGTGATAGATCTATCCACCTGCAGAGGTTGATACTTGTTTTTTTTGCTGTACAACTGATTTTATTAATATGACAGAAGTATTGAAAGTTGTTTTTCTAAATGTTCACGTGACAGACTTTTAAAAAATTGGTTTTTAAGCTTACTTGTTGCTTCAGTACCAAATTCTTCACTCCCTCCATTACAAACTGTGATCCTGTATTCATGACACGTGAAAACAGACTGAAAAAAACCAAACAAACATGAAGTGTAAGACATTTTTTTAATTAGCATTCCTAAGGTTTATGCTGACATCCAATTCCCATTGAAGTTGATGGGACTTAAATACCAAGTCATTTCATTTGTCATGAAATGTATTCTTCAAACTACATGGCCATCAAGTGTATGGGAATACACCTCTAATCTATCAGTTATATCCTCACCTATCAATAGGAGTCTTCAGTTCTAGTCTTTAATCTATTCAATAGTTTATTTTACAACTTCAGTAATGCAAGAATTTGAGTGCTCCTTTCAAATGGGTGTCCTAATCACCAGAATTAACAGAGATGCTCAGTGTCTCCAACCAACGAAGCAGTAATTTTTCCAAGTCAGACAGCCCTGGAATTCTCTCAAACCATTCTGCACCACCATTTCCTTAAGACAGTGACAGTGCATTCTTGAAAGGAAAGTTGGTAATCAAGACTCAAATCCTCTCAAGCATGGAAAGACCCAAGTCCTGTATCCTGTATGGGATATATGTACCCTTAGCACAGTTTTTTCATGTATTGAAATAATTATCTACACCTTGCAGCAAGCAGACAGACACCCAGTCTAGGACATCCTAATGAAACAGAAGTGTGTTCTTGCATTCCTGGTTGTCTCCAAGCCCTGGAGAAAATCAGTTTTGATGTTCTTATTTTCTGCCCCTGACTAAAAAAGGGTCAAAACGATGGCTGTCATAGAGCCATTTCCTGGTGCTGAATTCTTCTCCTATGAGAGTACATTTAACATGCAGGTGTAGATATCACTGTATTAAGTTAGTCTGTGGATTTAGACACAGATCCTTTTCCTGTGTCTAAGTCCTATGCACTGTTAGGGGGAGATGAGTGCTTGTCTGTAACTTAAAATAAAATAAACCAAAACATTTTGGGCCTTGTATAGCACTAATCATACTTTGAGTACTCAAAATAAGCTAGAAGGACCCAAAGGCTTACAGAAAATTCATTGCAAGCATACCCCAACGGTTTAGTTGTAGTGTTTCCATAGCTGGTTGGAGCTGAAGCCATCTTAGTGAAAGCCCTGTGAAAGCAAAAATCAAATACTTATCTCATGGTAAATACTGCTGTGAACTTTCAACTCTGGACATCTGAAAGTGAAAAATCTGCTTCTCCAGCTCTTTCAGGAAGTAACTATTTATTACACGCATCCCGCTTGTCTAGAAACAAAACAGCCAAGGAACTGAAAGAGACTTTATACTTAAAAGAGAAAGACTTTATTTTGATACCATGTAAAACTAAAATAACTGATAAACAGCATGGATCTTTGGTATGAACCACAAAAATCTGGACTCTGAACTAGCACAACTTTTAATTTAATTCAGTAAGTTGTTTCTCTCTTGGATCATTAAGTAAACTAGTATGTGTCATATTCAATTATGTTCTGGCATTACTGGAGCTTTAGTTTTAAAATAAAATTTGAAAAAATTATGCCAGAATGAATGTTTAGGGATAATTTACAATGTATGAGAAGTAACACATAATTCTTTGATAATGATCTCTAGTTCTTGAAAATTACCTATTTATAGTCTCACATAGGAAAAGAAAAGAAATTACTTACTTCCATTGTTTTATGTAGCTCAAAGGAGCCAGATTACAACCTGCATCCATCAATGCTTTTTTATACTGCTCCAAATCAATCTGAAATTATGGAGAATTGCAAAAGGTTGAAACTACTTTTAACTCTCTATGTGGAAAGGCAAGATACCCTTAATTAAATATTAAATAAGCAGTGTAAAGTTACAGCATTAACCAAAGTCAAAAAGGAATTAGGAGTCTCATTCCCACCTCCTACCGAGTATGAAAGTACAACTTAAAATGCAATTTACTGTGAGCAGCTCTTGTTGAACTGAACAGTCTTTGTGGAATTAAATCCTGTGCACTTTCAGGTATCGGAAAAATCTTATATATTAGCACCTTTAAAAAATGTGAAAGAATACTGGTTTCTGCAAAATTTCACAACAGCAAATAATAAAAATGAAAAGGAGTTAATACACATTTATAAGAATATTTTCTCTTTGCCTAACCCAACATATTTTTTTCCCACCACAAATTATTTCTACAGTATAATAAGTTTTTTCCTTGAAATTAATAATCATAATTTCAAAATAAATACCAAGAAATTGTTTCCTGAATTATTCAGGTATTGACAGAAGAAGCATTTATCCTTTATTCATCTGCAAGTCAACTGATCCAATTATTCCTGAATATAGAAGGATAGAGTTAAGAGTCATATTAACATTTTTGTTTATCTGCTTCTATTGAGCAGTGGGGCAGAATAATACAAAGCATGCTAAGATGTGTCTTGCAGTCACTCTGAACTATTTCAAAAGATAATCTTCCTTCTTACTAGTCATTCATATCCTTTGAAATGGTAGCTAAAGCTTTGTGAGCAGATTCCCTGATAATACTACAAAATTAATTTAAAGTTTTAATATTTCCTTCATACTTTGCTTCAGATGGAAGCAGAAATACCTACTTAGTGCTGAAAAGACACAAAAAAATCCTGTGTGGTAGAATTTGGTGTTGGAAGCTGTAAAGAACATACATACCTCTGAAGGTGCCTGAGCTGAGCTTATGTAATAGATAAGAAATAATCGCATTTTGTCTTCTGCAGTGCCCGCTGCAGTGGAAAGAAAAAAGAAATTAACAACCTACAATTTTAACTATCCTGCTATGTTAATTGCTCTTCAGTAATAATATATATGTACATTCAGACCTTTAGTTATGACAAGAATTATTATCTACAACCACAGCCTTGTTCAGTGTATAAAATGGTAGACAGACATTTAGCAATTTATTAAAAGTTGGGTTAGACTGGTTCACTGTTTCTCAAAGTTTACTCACACTTCCCTCTCTTCCTTGTAGCAAATATTACTCTTCAAATAACATACTAAGTATGTTCTTTGGTGGCATTATGTCTCATTTTATGTGGGGACTGCAAGAATTAGCAGGGAGTAGATCCATCAAAGAGGAGACTAAAGAAAAACCATGGAAGTAAAAGTGATGGTAAATTATTTTTTTTAGCTGTACGAGTTGTTTATGCAGCTCTATGGTTGACTGTACTGAAACACCTGAAGGCTTCAAAAGCACTTCTGTGAACTTTTGGTCTGGAAAAAACCTGACTTCTAACTCGCCTACAGGAAGGATTTCACCTCTTGAATCATCTTTTATCTCACCATTTCTTGGAGAAAAAACACTGCTACAAATTCTTGGGAAGCATTATCAATGACAATCAAAATTCATCTCTGACAGCTAAAAATTATGTTGTGGCTATCCCTGTATTACTTAGACTATAACCTACTACAGCAAATACTTAACACCATCTACTTTTTTTCCAGAAGAGAATCACTATTAGTAAAGACAATAGTTTCAAATGAAGATTTCAGAAGTACAACTTCTCAAAAAACCCCATTTCAAATTCATAATGCAATAGTTTATTAAAAAAGCTTGGTACCTTTAGAAATAGGACATAATTTAATAAAAATGCACTTTTTTGTATTAGTAGGTAAGAAAAAAGTGGGGTTTTTTATTTTGGCTTTTTTTTCCTCCACTATGGAATGTGGATCATGTCAGCAGGGGACCATGTAATCTAATCTGCAACTTTGTTTGTATGTGAGCATATATTTAGTTTGGCAGAAGTTAAGAGTAAGCCCTGTCATAATGAACATTTATGACTTGGTACATTTTTTTTTCTGCATAGTAAGTTTTATTAACCTTCACCAAATATCAGTAAGCCAGAAGTATAAGAACTGAAGAAACTTTGTACTATCTAGACCAAAAGCCAGCTTTCAAGGTAGACATCCACTTGCTGTTCATTTGGGTAAAAAAAACCCACTTAAACATTCTAATGTAATGTGACTGACTTGGGTTTCTGAGACTGGCTTGGCAACTTGGTTTTCAGCTTGTCAGTTTACACCTTGCTTTAGTAGTTCTCTGATGACTAAATTCCAGTTTCATCTGGAATAAGTGGGCATAAGCACTTCCACTTGCCATAGCTTTTCCCTTGCTGAGCTATTTACTACATCCACAAAACTCCTAGAAGGTTTGTGCTCACAGGAATGGAAGTGGTCTCACACATGGAGTGTGACACTTTGTCTTACTCAAATTAAGAGAAAAAAATTTGTGATTGTATTGTGGACACTTTACTAAATCTTAGGAAAACTGCTTTACTTGGCAAAAGTACTTAACTCTTGACATACTACTGACGAAAATCATAGCTCTGCTAAACAGCTATAAGACCCAGCTCAGCTGCCTGTAAAATGTTTGCTACTTTTTTCCAGGCGATGGTCTGTGACAGCATAGAGGTGAGTGCTAAAGGTACTGAAGAAAACTTAGCTTGGTAAACCTAGAACAGAACAATTTTATTTTCCACTCAAAACCCATCTTTAGCCTTAACTCTAAAAGAAAGCAAAACCAGTAACTCCTGCTTTATCACTACTCCAGGATATAATAGCCACTGAACTTGGAGGCAGCTAATAGCCCTGAGTGGTAGATTAGTACAACACAGTAAGAAATGGGGAGGCTGAAGCCTGAAGCTGTTAGAGTGGTCAAGTCTAAATGCTTTTGTGAAAAGCTCTGCAGTTATCATTGTCCACAGGACAAATATTCCCACAGATAATGCAAACAAGTAGTTCACCACTGGAAGCACTGGAAAGCTTGATGCATTATTCCTTTGAAATGTTTTCTGCTGGCACTTCTCAGTGAATCGCACCATAGGAATCCAGCCAGTTTTACAAAACGGCATGCCCAGAAACTATCAAAGTGATTTAACTGAAGTGCTTTTGTTATATAAACTTACCTTAAACCTGATCAATGCATACAAAATACTAATGTGCTACTGTGAACATTTGAATACTTTGCTTATGAAGGAAAACCCCAGCTTGGATATCTGATCTTTCCCTTGTGTAAGACCCAGGAACTTTGCTAATAGGAATACTGATATGATATGATATGATATATGATGAACCTCATGAAGTTCAACAAGAGCAAGTGTAGGGTCCTCCACCTAGGGAAGAATAACACCAGGCACCAGCACAGATTAGGGGTTAACCTGCTGGAAAGCTGTGCTGTGGAGAAGGACCTGGGAGTCCTGGTAAACAAGTTAACCAAGAGTAAGCAGTATGCTCTTGTGGCCAAGAAGGTCAATGATATCCTGGGGTGCTTTAAGAAAAGTGTGACCAGCAGCGTGAGGGAGGTTCTCCAAATGAGGCCACATCTGGAGTAGTGTGTCGAGTTCTGGGCTTCCCAGTTCAAGAGAGACAGAGAACTACTGCAGAGTCCAGTGGAGGGATATGAAGATGATTAGGGAACTAGAACATCTCTCTCATGAGAAAAGGCTGAGACACCTGGGGCTGTTTAGCCTGGAGATGACTAAGAGGGGATTTTATCAATGTTTATAAATGTCTAAAGGGTGGGTGTCAAGAGGATGGGGTCAGTCTCTTTTCAGTTGGTGCCCAGTGACAGGACAAGGGGCAAAAGGCACAAACTGGAACACAGCAAGTTCTGTCTGAACATAAGGAAAAAAATTCTTTACTGTGAGGGTGACAGACTGGAACAGGCTGCCCAGGGGGATTCTGGAGTCTCCTTCTCTGGAGACTTTAAAAACCTGTCTGGATGCAGTCCAAGGCAACCTGCTCTAGGCGAACCTGCTTTAGCAGAGAGGTTGGACTAGATGACCTCCAAAGGTCCCTTCCAACCCCTAACATTCTGTGATTCTGCGATACATCAGACTTGGAAAACAATTTGCTGAGAACTGAAATCTAAAAATGCAGAGAAAATGTGAATTCATGTAAAAAGTAACTGTCCCAGTAGAAAATACTAGCAAGCATAATAATTTCTATTTTCACATCTAAGTTCACATATACATAAAATCTGAAATCAAAATGAACTGTTTTGTACATGAATAGTTAACTCTGAACATGGAAAAGATCTGGTTTGTATTGATGCTTAATAAAAGTACAGATTATACATATTCTTATTAACCCATATTAACAATGAACATCTGTACTGAATTACAGATAGATGTCTGATGTAAGATTTTCTGAAAATCACTTATTTTCTAGACTTGATCCAATGAGATCTGTAAAATTTTAGCTGAGAATTCTACCACTGTGTACTATTTCTTCTACTGCCTTTTGATTCTGTAGCACAGACACTAATAGAAGATCTTTTTAAAAAAAGTCAGCAGCATTTATATGTACTTTTGCTGTAAATAGGAATCATTACACAAACTCTGAGCAGACATTATGTCCAGTATGTAACTACAAGACTACATGCATAAGCATGCAGTAACAAAACATTTTCTTAAGGAGCATACTGGGATAAGAGCAGGAACCCTGGGTCTCTAAATGCTGGGCATTTTCCATTATGCAGACAGGCCAGTGGTCATTACTTTTTACAATCTTGCTCTGCAGGTTATTTTGTTCCAGCCAACTGGTATCAGATCATACTGAAATTCATCAGAGGGCTGTGACATATCTCAGGTTATGAGCAGTTGAAATGAGAGTTAAAGCTATGACACTACGAAAAGCTGAGAAGACATTCTGTTCCCAGCCTTTTACAGAAAGACCCCTAGTGACTCCTGCTAATAGAGAATCTGAGTATCACTGAGTGTGTAAAGCTTTGTTATGTATGAATAATATATGAAACAGAAGCTGGGATGCATTGCTCTTAGATGTTGAAAACAGACATGCCACACAGCTGGGTCAACACATGCCTGAAGTGAATCTCTCCCTCAAGTGACCAATTTATGTCTGGCTTCCCTTCTGTCAATCTTCTCCCATCCACCTTTTTTCCCACACAAGCAAGAACTACCTGCATTACAACCCTTTGATCTAGCAAAATTCTATGAAATGCCCTTTTTCATTCTGTTGGTGAGGTATCTATGTATTATAAAACATGCAGTAGGATTTTAAAGAATCACTATTGTGCAGACCTCACAATTCCATGCTATACTAAAAAGTACTGGAGAAGCACAGAAGTTAAAATATTCTGACCATCAGAAACAAGGAGTTAGGAAAGAGTTTCAGTGGAGTTGCAAAAGCTGCCAATATTTTGGGTGTTACTGAACCAAAAGACTAAAACTCTCTAGACTGCTAAGAAAAATCAATAAAAAGCTGTTTTCCTTACAAGTCTTGCAGAGATTGCACGTAAGATCTTTACCAACCCTGAAGTCCCAGCAGGTACAGATTGTATATCTTAACAGTTTATACCAAGATCAGATTTAAAGTACTCACCATCTGGGTCAGAAATCATGTCCAGAAGAGATTTATCCAGAGTGGATTTGCTCATTATTTTTTCCTCATATTCAAAATACACATCCAGCTTTCGACTCTGTTTAAGCGTTAAGTGTCAGGGTTAACACATTAAGACTGTGAAAGAATATTTATTTCCTCTTTGAAAAGGTACGTAGTTTTAGTTACAAAGACAATTTAAACCAAAGTATTTTAAAATAAATTTCCAATAAAAATAACTACTGCTTGCATTATAATATGATTTTATTAAGTCTCAGAAAATTGACGTGTAATTCTCATACTAAAAGTGAAAATGCAA
Organism: Megaceryle torquata; assembly: GCA_024611175.1. Lineage (NCBI taxonomy): Eukaryota > Metazoa > Chordata > Aves > Coraciiformes > Cerylidae > Megaceryle > Megaceryle torquata. The sequence continues at coordinate 48,515 of JANIJG010009464.1, read as the reverse complement.
GTGAAGCAAGGGATATCTGACATGCATTAAACTGGAAGCAGAGCGTTGTTTTCAACTATGGTCTTGCCACAGCTGAAAACTACATGCCATCATATATACTGCTATGCTGTAATAGGGAAAAATAATTGTCAAGTGAATATGATGTCAAATTTATGTGGAACCTTAAGTCTTTCAGTCAACAAGGCAATCACTCAATATAGATAAATGTGGGAAATTCCTAAATACATTAAAGTATCATCCCAGACAAAAGTTGGCAACTGCCAACTTGCGCTGGTACTGATATAACCACCTCAGATCAAAGGCTTGCAATAATTCATTCATGCCAAAGATGAAGGACTTCATAATTAGATTATCTTGCTAACACTGGAAAAGAAGCCTCATTCTATAATGACACACGTAGATCAAATTGTGAAAATCCTTTCTGAGAGAGGATGGCACAGGGACTGCACAAAATTAATGAGGCAAAAGCTTTATGAAAGACATCACATGGCCAAGCAACTAATGACTGCATTGCAATTCAGCTGCACAAACAGCCAAGCTTTGCACTTCATCATCGTATTATGAACTTAGAATCTATAAAGATAGAAAAATGCATTCCAAAGCTTCTTTTAAGACTTCTGTCACATCACAGATCATTATGAGTGCTTGAACATTAAAATTCAGCATCACAACAAATGTTGTAACTGCTCAGCTTACAAAACCGTAGTATCTGGTAACTAACTAAATCCTGGTGTTTGGACACATTCAGCTCTGTATTGCCTCAAAGAGGAGACTGGCAGAGCGTTTCTCCACCTCGCTGCCTTGGAAGTGTTTCAGCTTCGCATCACACCCATTGGGAGACTGAAATGATATTGTCAGAGTGAGGAAAGAGTCATCAGGGCTTTTTTTGGGTTAAGAGATTCAGGAAATTTTACCTGATAATGCCAAGCTATGTAAAACTGCTTATGGTATCTTCTAATACAACTCACTGGTTGCTCCAGTGACAACAACATAAAAACTTCCCAAGGGTGTTTTTCACATCTTTGTACACTACTATTATTATTCCCGAGATCACAAATAAGGAAATGGAATTAAAAACAAACAGCTAATTCACCATCTGCTCCCCCAAAAAAGAAGAAAAAAAGGAAATAAAAAAAAAGGTACAACTCTAGCCTAAGGTTATTTCACCTTCTGAGTACTGTAAGTTCATCCAAAACTAGTTGGAGATGAGAATACAAAATAAAATAAGTGATAAATCACAAGAATATTTTAATATTGAAAGCCTCTGGCAATTAGGTGATGATGCACATAGCTATATAACTCTTCTATTTCTCATTCATCATTTATTGAACAATTTGAGAAGACCAGTTACTTGCAGAACACCTTAATTCAAAGCCTTTGTGGAAGCCTGTCACTACAGGTTATAAAATACATTACCATGAACAGTGCTCAAAAAATTACCACTCACTACTTCTAGGGGCAGAAAGATGACTTCTGCTGTTTGTCATAGTGATTCTGACTACATATAAAGTGTTTGAAGTGACAGGGGGGAAAAAAACCAAAACCAAAAACAAAAAAAAGGGAGCTAGAGCTTTTTCCAAGCTGTATTTACCTTGAGCTCATGTTAGAAGAGTAGTCACAGCCAAATTTTGGTAGTTACTGTAAAACCTTGGATTAATCCTGTGTTTATCCAAAATGAAAGTGATTATCAGTGGTTATGTTACACTAATTTAAAGTCTGAACAGAGCTAAACTACCAGGCATGTTCCATGTCCTTATTTCAGAAGCAATTTGGTATCTGGCACGTCATGACACATTCTGTGACTTGAATTCTACGGCATCTTGCAGACTATCTGCATTACAGTTTCTTTAACACTCTCTGGAGAGATAAAATAATTGTAAAGAAACTATGACAATTTTTCTAGTCTTTCCACTATATTTACTATCTTTTTGTGTTTTAACTACATTTGTATCTACTCACATGAAGCTAAATTCAATGTTTTTAAGTTTAAAATATTTTTCCAGACAAAAGGCATCCAACAAGTAAAGGATTAACTAGAAACATAGAAACTTTATCTTACTAAGATAAATATATTATTGTTGGATTTGGTAATGTCCATATTATATTATCCGGTGATCTGTTTAAGACAAATTTATTCAGAGGGCATGTAAAAATGTACAACATAAAAGAAGGTTCACTAATTCACTATATTTGTTTACAGATCAACTTTTAAATAAAATAATGTAATTCAAGCACGAGATATTTTCAATTCTAAGAAGTGATTTTTTTTGTTAACTTACTTGGAGCACAAACTCAGCAAAATTCTTCTCAATTATGTACAACTTTATGACTAAGACTGCTGAACCAGACTAACCACAGCAAAGAAAAGTCACTGGTTGCACTTATTTCCTATACTTTGAGCCTAAACTGAACCATTAATGGTACATATATACTCTCTTTGGACAATTACTTTTGAAGTGTGAACTTTTTTCTTTGGGGAAAAAAAAAGAGAAACAAACTGAAAATCCTGAAACTTCAGGTCCTTTATTTCTACCCGTAACAGGGGCATCAGAGGTTAAGCAACAACATAAAATTTTCAAAACTCTCTTTTTGATGTGAAAAAACATGAACTAAAGAGATGGATCAATACAGTGAGTCTGTTTAGCTGTTTCTTCACTAGATAACTAACAAAAGTTACTAGTGAATATATTAATTAGCATCTTATACTGGCTACACTAGGAATTAGATGGACACCTAATCAAATTTCAAAGATTACTGAATAGCCTTGAACACTGCTTGTTACCTTTTGACAGATTTCCCAGATTTGCCACATCAGTGAGACAGTTGCTTCTCCAAGAGCCAACTTGTCTAAGAAGTGCTGATAAGAAGCAGATGTCCCATCTAATTTAAATAAGTGCAATTTTGCTCACTCAATGGCAAACTCACAGATATGCCAAGAGGAAAAGCTGGGGAATAGGAGCTAAACAATCCTGTAGATTCAATAAAAAAAGAGAGCAAAGACGAGGTTCTTATGGGTACCAAACTGGCAAACAAGGTCAACAAAAATAATAATAAAGCCCAATTAAAAAAAAAAAAATCAAGATGCATATACTTTCACAGTTATTCCTCTGTCTCCTGCTTTTGGTTGCCTACTATGACATCTTGTTCCACACCAACCTCGTTCAGGAGACCCTTCTGGCTGTGAATTCAGGGACAAGATTTGTATTGCAGTTAAAGTGCTATACTTCAGCTTGCTTTCTCATTTTTATTTTAATGTATTTGTGAAAGCTTTCAACTTAGCATATTTGCTGTAAGCCAAAACGTATTTTAGGGAAAATTATTGAAGTGCATGGGAATCTCGACCTGAGTACTATATTCCAAACTGAATGTAAAATTCCTTCTTTTTTAAGCAGAGAAGTGGAAACAGGATCCACTGAAAACTCTTAGAGGGCCACTTTTGTAAGGACTCATAGGAGGCTCTCCTATCCTCTTTATAGTATGAAGGTTCTTCCTTTTAAAGAGAGAGAACATACAGAAGAAGAGAAAACAATTTTTCTAAGAAATTATAGGAAGGAATTTCTCAAAGATACTGACAGAAAAGAACCAGAAATAACAGCCCCCAGAATGACTGAGGTTAGTCAGGTAATTAAAGTGTGCTCCTAACAAGAGGAAGAGAAACTCTGAGAATAAGCTGAAAATGGCACCTACAGCCAGTTCCCTTTGACTGAACTGCACAGAATGACGGAGGGAAGGTCACTGTAACTGAGCTCAGAAAAAAAGCTGTTGTTTACTGGAAAGTTAATTATTAGTTCAGATAAAAAACAGAAAAACCAGCCTGGACCACTGTGACATATATTTCACAAACATACCATTTCTGTTCACGCAGCAAGACAAAAAAAATCCAGTGAAATTCCTTTACAAAATATGAATTTGATAATTTGAAAGGCTATTGGCAATCCTACTAATGAAGTCATTCAATGTATCAGGCCTTGAAATAAAGCAAAATCAGAGATACGTGATAAGAAAATTATGTAGGAATTAAAAAAAAAAAACCCACAAAAAACCAGCCTAAAAACTGAGTAATCTAAGATAATTCACATAAAAATCTGCTACTTAAATTCGTATGCATAGAATTCTAGCAAAATGTTGTCTAATCTACCCTATTCAATTAATCATTTTAGAAAAGTGTGTGTGTACACCTTTTTATATGTCACTATTTAACATAACTTCAGTAATCCTACTATTCACATTACAATGACATGCAAAGATATGCATTACTGAAAACAAAAGCATCTAGAAAGATATACACAAATCCAGTCCTAAATCTGCTATCTGTTGGGTACAGCCCATTAGTCACCAGCTTTGGAGAAAAAACAATCAATGCAAAACAAGGATGTATTTGTTCTAAGCACTGACAATAAATACTTGATGGTCCACTTTGTGAAAAAAGTGATGCATTTTTTCCATTATTTCACTAGAAATTTAGATGTGCCAGAAAACTGCCAGGACCCCTAAGTATGTGATTAATTTCTGTTTTCCTCTTGCTGTGTCTTAGAAAATGATCCAAGAGAATGTGGGAAGCAGCTGTAAACTGAAGACTAAAATATGACCACGGGAAAAATTAAATTAATTTAGTGTATCCAAAACAGGTCTTGTAGCATTCTTTGCACTGATCCTCACGTATATAGCAAAGAAAAATGCTCAAATATTTAATGTAGAAAAAAAAAATAATGGGCAATGCAAATAGTCTATTTCAAAGTATGAATGTGCTTCCAAATTACTTTTGAAGTGAAAATGTAGTAACCTGAAGAAGTGCATAGTACCTCACCAGCTCCCCAATGACTGGGCAACTTGCCAAAAAAAATCACCTCTTATCCTAACCTGAATTAATTATTTAGCTGTATATAAAACCTATTAATCTCAGCTTCAAGGTGCCATCAGAATTTCTTGTACAAGTACTGTCTGAGATGTTGTTTTTTTGAGTATTTGGGAGGAATCCATTAGGGAGCATACTGTCCTGCACGTTAAAATTCCACAGCTTGAGACAGAAAGATACTTTTTGTAATGCTGGACAGTGAAAAGAGGGGAAAAAGTGGACAGTACTAAGCAGTTGGAAAAAACTTAGCAATCATCTAGTGAAATGGCTTTAGTGCAATTAATTCCAACAGAAAAAAAAGTGCTTCTGTATTAGTTTGAGTTTAATGTAGTTTCCTAAAAATCTGGAGCTGAATGAAGTGATTCTTTCTAAGGTAAAATAAAAGATGATACAGCTGTATATATCAATATATTGAAGAAATTGCATGCCCAATCTTCTCTGACAGCTATACAATAAAAGGTAAGGAGGCTAAGCACTTCATAAGAGCAGAATTAAGAATCTTTTGTGGAGAAATGTATCACCACTCCATGGGAACTCTCTAACAGGCTCCCTGTGAGAGGAGACAGCCTAAGAGCTAGTAGAATGCTATAGCAGAGGGACCCTAAGGTAATTCCTTTTTCCCCTAGTTAACAGAAAAGTGCGTCACTGACACCTAACAGAGAACAAACAAGCACATCTGACTCCAGTCCGTTGCCAAAAGGACTGGTGATCAAAACTGACGTTACTGCTATTCCACATCCTGCTCTAAAACCTAGCTGTTCAACTAACAACACTACTGCCATTACCATCTCAGTATCTTTCTTAGAAAAGTGTATTTATAGACAAGGCATCAAATAAAATATTGACATTGTCAACTTCTAGGTTTTATTACAGTATTAATGTACTATTTTAAAATTGTCAGATATGAAAATTGACATGCTTAATATTGCAAAAGCATTTAAACTAGCATATAAACTACAGTAATGAGCCAAACATAGACACACTAACATCTCTTCCACAATTTTATAAATATGTAAAATTAATGTATTAATTAAAATTTAGACTGAATCCTTTGTTCATTTATAGTACACACTTCAAAAAATTCAGTAGCAGTAGTAACTGAGGACAGACCTTAGGTACTTTACAAATGCTAAAGTTAGCTTCCAAACACAAAGCCTTCCATGAATTATAAATAGCATGGGGTAAAATTTTCTAGCTATTGATTTCCATTGACAGTGCTTAAATCACTTTGAAAAACAGAATTTCAGTGTTTCTGAAAGCCTCATCTGTAATTTCTGTTATCCTGTGAGAACAGATCCATCTTCCAGGTTATCCTACTTGATACTGAAACCATCTGCAAGTTCCCTGATACAAGAGCAGCAGACTTCAGAGAGAAAAGAGGACAATCATCCTTCTGAAGTCCTTAAATTATGCACAAGACATCCAGCAGAGGCTGCTGGAAAGACCAGTTTAGTAACTTGCATCATTATTGCCACACTGCTGGGTATCATTTTCATTTGTGAACAGTAAACAGTACCCTTCTGATAAACACATACAGAACAGAAAATTGCTTAGACTGAAGTCATAAGTTGCCGTGACGCATTTCTAAAGTAAATAAAACACTTCCATCATGATCTTATTTTAGAAAGACTTCAACTCACAATAAAAGTTGTGGCCATCATACTTCACTTTCCATGCAGAGACATTAAAAATTCATTCCCTTTCACCCTTCAATACTAAGTATTATCATACAGTGATTTCTGTAAAAGGCAGCACAATTGAGGAGGCTCACTTTTTTATCTTACTCCAGCTGCTCAAATAAAAGGTAAAGAGCACTATGGATAGAAAACTGAATCTGGAGAGCAATCATACCTTTATATGCTCCAAAACGGCTGTTGCAACATTTGTATGAAGGTCAATAAGCCTCTTCTTTTCCAGAAGTTCTGGAAGAGAGCTGAAGAGATTAAATACAAACTAACATGCCAAGTTACACAGTTAGTTGAACTGTGTATTGCATACAGTTGGCACAAAAAAAAAATGTATAGAATCATAGAACAGTTTGGGTAGGAAGGGACATTTACAGATTATTGAAATCTAAAACTACACAATACAGCAGGATTGAAAGAGAAAGATAGAACATACAGATGTAATGATTCTTATAACAGGAGGATGTTATCCATGTGCAATGTAGTAAAACAAGTTTTTACCCTGAGTAGCAAAAAATACACTTCATGCTGGTGAATTTCAATTCCATTGAAAGCTTGTGATTAACAACAGATATATGCCTTGCTTACTTAAACAAATAATCTTCTAGAATTATGGCTTATATAATCAATGTTTAGTTCATGTCTGATACATATCAAAGTGTCAATATCTGCCAAAAAATAATACTTGTCAAATAATTATCAAATAATATTAAATAATATCTCAAATAAACAGAACTTCATGACTGAAATATTTTATTTTGTGAAGTGGGGAAACTGAATGGTTAAGTTTACTTCATAGAAAATTTGTTACTTAAGGTGTTTTGATCTATGTGATTTTCAATGTTGGCACTTGGGCATCACATGTAAAATAGACTGATCAGGTTCTATACACTTCCACATTCAAAAGCACCCTGGAAGGTCAGTGTCTTACAGCTGGACAGACACTAAAGTGAATGAGAATGCACTTAATGACATTGACTGTATGCCCTGAAGAACCATGAAGCTAAGCAACCACACTTTCTTTCCTCCTTTAAGCAATTATAAAATGAATGTTACCTATCAAGATTGGCTATTAATGTCCCTATAGCTGGAAGATGATTAGTAATGCCTTTGTTAAAAGGCTGCATTTAAAAAAAATAAAAATAAAGGAACCAAAAAAGACAGGAGATCCTCTATGTTAGAACCCTAGGCTTTTAATTACTAATAGATATTCCAAAGCTTAAACCTTTTGATGCTTGTCACTTTCATACCTTGCTCTCTAACCCAAAAAACATGCTCCTGAGAAGTACTAAACTTTTTTTTTTTTTTTTTTATAGGGGGGGCTTGGAAACATCTGCTTGTTTCTTTGAAACTGCACGATCCATCACACCTCCTTTGTAATTCTAATGAAATTCTAACCAGGACATTGCATACAAAACAACTTCTGAAACTCACAAAGAGAAAACTAATGCAGACACATGCTGGATTTCATAGTACGCTGTGTGTATCACACCATCTTTCCTCAGAATAATTATGAATCCTTCTTCCTTCTGAACAGAGTCTTAGCAAAAGACAAACAACAGCAAACTGAACATCTCCCTTCTCCAACACATCAGTGGAATGAAAAACAGATATACAATGAAGAAGTCGTCTAAATCTCAGACTTTCAGTGTCAGCCATAGTGGCTAGGTCTCCAAGAGCAGGAGAGTAAATTTCCCATGCAGGGTTCTTAATGACTATAATCTTGTCAAAAAATGTAATTAATTACACATCGTGCAAGGCTAGTAGATGCTTCAGAAAGTAGATTTCACTAACAGGTTTTTTTAAGGAAGCAGTACAGATGTAGGTAGTTGGGTTTTTCTGACAGAAGAGTGTAAGCAAATCTGTGATGCAGTTAAGAGTTGTAGAGGTCTCACACACACATGCTGTGGAATTTACATGTGCAAACACTTGTCTAGAACATTGCATTAACCTTTACCTGAATTATTAAGTATTTAAGTCTACTTTTAAAGCTATTTATTTCTAAGGATTTTAAAAGTGAAATGACAGAAGGTATTAGAAATAGTTCCCAATTAATTCAACAACAATGCACTATTGATTACTTACCTGACTGCTGAAGTTAGCTTAGCCGTATTATCAGAAAGCATACTTATTGCTCCTTCATCCTCCCCCTCTATACCCTGGGTTTTGAGGAAGCATTTGGAAAGAGGAATAAAAAGTCATAATAAATAAAGAGATCACACACGCAAATACAGTCAGTGTATTTAGAACCTATTTTCTCATAATGGTATTAATTTCTGGATTGTGTTTTAGTCATTATGGAAGTTATATAAACGTAACACCAATGGACGCAAATAATGGAACCATCTCATGAAATATGGTACTTCTTTTAAGATTGTATTATGCCTAAAATTCAGCATGTGCTGGAAATTTTTGTGCGTGGGGGTGACTACAGAGGGCTAAGCATTGCTACAAGTCCTATTATGCTTTATATAAAGCACATGTAGGTGATAAAACTTACCATGATACTTTTAAGTCTTTTGACTTCATCTTCTTGGGCTCTGTAGGATTCCAGTTCTTGCTGAACTGACTCAGCTACCTCTGGAAAAGGACTAATGCAATACTCTGCATTATGCTCAGTTAAATCAACTAATCAAAAAACCAGAACCAGACAACTTGCATGATCATAATGATCATAAAAACGTTTTCAGAAATATCAATACACAAAACATGAAGCAGTATTAAACCAGTGAAAATAATTACATCTTACTGTAGGTTTACTTAAAATTTCTAAGATATATTCATTGCTTTAGATACTTTTATAGAATTTTGATATGAACATTTTTGTGCTCTGTAACAAAGAGCTAACGTACAATTGCTATGGACAACGAATACTGCCAATGATCATTCCCTAAAAAAACCCCCAAAACTTAAAAAAATACTTTCAAAGAAGTTTAAAAACAGAACTAACATAATATGAAAACTACTTAGAATTTATACTGACTGAATCAATACAAATTCTGAATTTATGCAGCTTACCTGCCCTTATGCTTTTGCCAGAATTTATCAGATGCAGTTAAATCATAGGACTTCTTATTTTTTTTCTTAGGTCTAGCACCTGCTGGAGAACTTTCCATTCCTGCAGATTCCTCCAAGTTAACTCTATTCAAATGGAAATCCTAAAAAGAAGGAATCTTATGTAAATATTTGGTGGCTTTTAATTATTTAATCAGTATTTTATACTCAAATGATTAACTTCTAGAATATTTTCTGTAAACATATTAATACAACTATTTATCAGAATTTTGTAAGAGAGCAAGAAACAGCTTTCTAACTAACTAGATAATAACAGCAGTTTAAGAACTCCAAAATTAGTCACATGGAAGAAACACCAAACAAAGCAACAAATGTTAAGCAAAGACATCTGATTTTCTCATATGCAAGCAATCTTCTGACACTGAACTCTGAACACTGTTCTCTGTACAGAAAATAATTTATTTAGCAATAACTGAGCTCTAACAAATGACCAAAACTTCAAAGTAACAGAAGTTTCTGTTGCAAACAAAGATGTTGCTATGGCTGAGTTTCACTTACCCAAATACAACAAATGTATCAAAGCTGCAAAGAAGCTCCTGACATAAGCAACGGGATTGATCACCATGAGGATTATTTAGCTACACCTTCCCAGATTTTCCCTACTTTTTTTAAACACTACTGAAATAGTGAGTGCACAATAATGCAACGGTTCAAAACAAAGCTGCTGTTTCACCATATAGCTTCTCTTCCACAGGTGCATAAACCTAGAAATGACATCTTTTTGCTAAATGACACAGTTGTTTGTGCTCATGCAGTATGTCCACACACTGCTCCCTGTATGTCTTCTGGTTCTTAACCCCACCACTTTTGCCAAGGACAGCTCTGTGTTTTCTACAGCATACATATTCCCTTCTCATTTCCAACAGAGATTAACAAATACTACACTTGTTGACCTTATTCTAACTCTTTTCAAGAACACTTAAAATTTCAAAGTCAAATGTCTTTTCTTGGCAATAATGATAAAGAGAGTCTAATCTTCAACTACAGAAAATCTACCATGAATCTTTTAGAATAGGTCTTTTTTTCCAGACATAAAACTCCACTTTGAGCTCATTACAGTATACAGAACTAGATCACTGTAAGTAAAATAGTCAGTATTTTTTTTAAATGTTTCCAGCTATCCCCTGACAGAGTTCACATTTAAAATGAATACAAGAAATGGTCCATGCCAGAACAGAAACAAATCCCAAGTAGCTACTCAAAAGAAGCATGTGCAATGACCCCAAACCTCATCTTAAAAGATATATTTAATGTTTAATCAAAAAAGAGTACTTTGAAAACCTAAATAATTTGATTGCAAATTCAGATGTAACTTTGAATGAAGATACACATATTGGCTCAATTTAACTCACCAGTAACCTGAGTTTCCAAGTTAGTTTTGGCATTTACGAGGAGTTTTACAAAAGTGATTTTTATTGATCCTTTCACCTCCCCATTTTGTTTTTATAAGGCTTTCTATCCATGCCTTCCATTTTTCTGCATCCACTCCTGAAACGTTTTTTATTCAGAATGGGGATCTCTTCATACAAGGCTGTTTATGTGTAGAAACAGCACCATTACAATCTAAACGGATGCAGCACACAACTTTGCGGCTGGGTTAGCACTTAGTTCAACAACCCACAGAATTCCTGGACTATTGTAACTGAGAGCTTAAATGAAAAACAATTTATTTGAAAGTACAGTTTACATAATCATCACCTTGGTAACACTTTCACAGTTACAATTTATGGCCTTTTAAAAGGCTACTGCGGTTATTTCACGAAATATTATACTCACTACGTGAAGAACCTGGCGTGCTTTCCTTTATGGTGAATAACTTGACTGGTTTTGAAATTAAACTTTTGTCCTTGACATGGAATCCCAGGCCACTTGGTTACAGTTTCATTAGACAAATTCAAAATCCTATCAACTCACTTAAAAATTAGATGCAACATTTAACAAGTTATCCAGAGAAAATGCTGCAGCCTGATGCAGTGCAGATAAACATCCAAGGATCCTCAAACAAAGCATTCTTCCAGTGTTATTCTAATACCTCTCTGTATTTGTAGCACTAGTTGTCCTTTATAGCATTTACACCTGTAAAAATTCTAATTCAGGTTTCCATCCCCTTCTCCTTCACTGATTTTCAAAAGACACCTGTAGAAACTCAGTACCTCCATTTGCAAGTGTCTAGACAGTTCAACAGTTACTGAAGAAAACACACTGTAACTGTGTTCTTTTCATATATGCCTCTCCTAAAGAAACCAGGCCAAAAAATTGTTTATTTGTAAAAAAGACCCATAAGTTTAAGAGACTTTTCACAGGGAATGAATTACATAAAATAGAATTTTGAAGTGTCCTAAAACACCCCATTAGTGCTAAAATACTTTCATCACAGCAATGCAAGTTTCTGGACAACACTGTATGTATGATCATAAGGTTCACAATGAACTTTGTATACAAATACTGTATATGTGTGCATGTGCTTGTTTTATGTATTCCTCTACCAGTCTTAATAATAAAACCAAAATATTTCTCAAAACTATTGAAAAGATTTGCACGACTAATTCTACAGTATAAAAATGCCTTCAGAGAGTAATTATTCTTGCTAATACTATCTTTTATGCTTTACTCCATAACTACATACAAAATGTGTAAGTCATAGGTAAATAACATTTGCTTTCATTCAAGTGAATTTTCTACTACTGGTTTTATAAAATAAACTTAAGGAAATAAAAGTAATTTAAGGCAATGTGAATTTCAAAAAATTATTAAAAAAAAATAATCTGTATTAGATTCCTCCCAGTATGGTCATATAATACTTGGTATTTCTATAATGAACACCTACACCACCTTGTGGAGGAAAACAGAACTAAGTATTCTCAGAAATTCAAACATACTAAAATTTGTTTAAAATGGATTAAAAGCATTTATTTTTCAAAAATGAATTGCACTTAGTGGATATTGGAGTTTACCTAACATAAAATATCATTAACTACTGATGAAAAAGCTAGGATTGCTGAATTAGCTATCTTTTGACAATATCAAGATTTCAACTTTTTAATCATTTTAGAAGTTATTGCTAAACAAACTTCCTACAGAAAATCTTCCAAGTTATTTTTTTACTAAACAACTTCCAAATATAACAGACAAAACACATTCTGGATTAAGAGAATGTCTGGTATTAAGCATAATAACACACTGAATGGAAAAAAAAAAAAAGTTTTGGTAACAAAATCAGATTTATTCTTACCAGAACATCATGCACTAAAGCTTGGTATGTCCAAGTGTGATGTAGAGGAGTTGCTAAATCTATGTTTCTGTCAACAAGGACTAAAAGGGGCCTTTGGAAGCTGAAAAGATTACAATGTATTAGTACTTCTTTAAACATGTTTAAAACACTTCAGTAACATCCTGAGTAGTATCAGCCACCTTCTACACCATATTTCAAGGTAAAAGCCAAACTGCCTACTGTAGTTTCTTCAGCTTTCCCCAAAGCATCTGGGGCTAATCATTGCTGTGTATTTCATGAATCACTGTCTCAGTAATGATAAAAACATAATTTTATTTTGTACTAAGTGATATTACCAGTGCATCAATATTGACTAGAAGTCAAACCCTAAACAGTACCTAGCCTTTTAGGTATCATCTAATACCTCTGTGTGTGGATACACATTTGACTTCCAAACAACTGTCTGAGTGGGTAACATTTGACCTTAATCCCCATTATGAACCTCAAATATAAAATCTCTTTCAAGGGTTTTTAATTTCATTTTTCTCTTTGTTTGTATATGAAGTCCATAAAGAGAAAAATATGAACTTCTGAGATATATTCTGGTAATTCCATCAATACTCAATTTTGTGGAAAAAAGAATGCAGACATGCCTAGATGTCTTGGGTTATGGCTACATAAAAAAAAATTTACAGCAAGGATAAGAAGACTGTGAATTGACAGAACATTACTGCCTCCACTTCCATTAAGCACATTAACCCTACAGTAAATGTGATGGTTAAGTTATCGTATATTTGAACAGAGCAAAGTCATATTCATTCCATGTTCTGGATTTCAGTGAACTAAGTATTTTCATGTAGATATATAGTCTCAAGAACTGTAGCCATATGATTTTGAAAACCAAAGATCTGAAGCCATTTAACTGGTTACAGTTCTCATGTTCCCCTTCCCTGCACTTTTAATTTTCTGAGGGTAATTATGCTATACTATGAGGAAAACAAGCCACCACTCTGCAGGAAAAACAGTGGGTACAATTCAATTCCCATCAAAATTAGGAAAATTACCTGGTTCATTAAATCATTTTTGTCTCACTGTCCTAGGACTGCACACTTATTAGCTATAGAAGTGGTCAAACTGGGTATGCTAAGAGATTGGAAAACTTCCGTAGGCATATATAAATCCTTTTAATATAGAATTTGAAGCAAATTTTGTTGATACACTTTTCAGTACAGTGGTGACTTATCCTAATGAGAAGATTCAAACAACTGAAATATGAAAAATAAAAATATATAGCTATTACTAAAACCATACCTGAACTGGCCAGCTCCAAGTGTATCACCTGTAAAAAGACTGTTTCTGGCATCTCTTAGATTCTCTCTGAGCTTCTTATCTAATTTCTGAAGGGGGGAAAAAAATAGAAGAGCTTTTAACAAACCACTGATTCCCCAACCTCTTTATATGATCAACATTTAAAGATTTATTGTGCCGTTTTTGTAGTTTATAAATGTCTTAGCTGCACACAGGAGGGAAATCTCTTCCTTCTATTTTCTCCCTCCAGCACTTACATATATATCCAAGACTACAGAGAAGATCTGGCCATTATGTCCACTAATCTTCTCCCACACAATTAGCACCTTCTCCCTAAACATGCCAACAGCAAATACCAGTAGGAAGCACCAAGAGGGAACCACAACAGAAGCAGCAAATTGGGCTGTCAGACACTGCCATGCTGTTTAATAAAAATAAGATTACCCTCAATATGAATGGATGCAAACTGAACACTTAGGTTTAATCAGTATTAAGGCTTCAGTGGCAAAGAAACAAGTGAAGAAAATAGAAGAAATGAGGCACAGTCACTCCTAATGATGACAGTGCTGTAGGGATTTTTACTCATGATTTAGTTTGGTAATTGCATCCCTAGCTGATGATCAAGTTCACTATCAGTTTAGTTTGATATAGTAGAAATGTCTTTACTTATGGGGTTTCCCAGTAAGACAGATAAAAATTTCTTACTAAGACACACAGAAAAACCTCAAGCCAGAAAGCCACTTTTTAAACTGTGTAGATATAGCTCAATGGTTGTAAATATAATGCTTGTCAGAAAATATTTATGAACTCTAGATTCGGAATGATTATTCATATTTAAGTTTCTCATAAGCTGATTCCATTATATTACAGTTTCTACAGATGAGTTTCAGAAAGGAAAACTGGTGTATCTCCTTTCCAGTTTTATCTCCTTCATAAGGAAAAGGATTCAATGACACTAGATCTCTGCCTAGTACTGAGAAAAGTAAACAAAGTGTTAGGAAAATTTTAAAACAATACTTGTTTTGAAAATAGTTTCTTACCACTGCCACCATTTCAGCTGCTGTTCCTCTTGAGCATCTGATTATAGGAATAGCTCCTATTGATAAGATAATAAAAGATATATTGACTTCTATGTGCATTATAATTTTCAGATTATAAATTAGTGTACTTTTCATAAACCATATTTGTAGTAACATTGCGAGATTATTTTTTTCAGGCAGACAATACAAACTTATATTAAATTTGTCTTTTTCAGTCTTTATGAAACAAAAGATGTTAGATAGAAATATTAAATAAAGTTTTACAAAAGTAAATGAATGCTTCATATAGGAATTTATGGGAAGTACAGTTTGTACTAGTAAGACAGCTAATGGATTGTGGAAGAGAAACAATCACATACAAAAGTATTAAAAGTTAATTCCAAAAAGTTAGAAGTCCTTTGAAAACAATAGTAAGTACTGTAATACTACCACAATGTATCAGTTACAATTTACTGTAGGGTAATGTTATTTTCAAAACCACATTTTCCATTGGCTTTCAGGTTTCAAAATCTTTAGCTAATATTTCTCACTTATCTCCATAAATATGTAAATTCCAATACCAGAGAGTTTAAGTGACTGAATAAAAGAGATTTGACTTGTATCACACTAACACTTTAAAGAACTCAGTAGGACCAAGGGAATCTGTCTTGAAGAAACTTCCCCATAGTGATCCTCCACTCCCCTTGTAGGAATCCTGGCTCAGACTGACTGATTTCAGTGAGAATGTAAGATTAAATATAATCACTATGAAAAATGTATAAGCTAAGCAACAAGAAAAGTCACAATAAAATAAGTAAATTCAATATAAACTTCCTATTTCTTATTCAGCTAGATTTTTGTAAGGTTTGTGTGAGGGTTTTTTCTTACTATTATTTGGTGGTTGTTTTGGCGCCTTTTTTTTTTTTTTTTTTTGAGAGCTACAAATCCAAACTCAAACTCTACTGACCTTCATTTCAGACTATGTATTCATAAAACAGTGCACCCAAACCTCTGTATTGCAGTACTCTTCTCCCATTGATACTGAAGACTTAGACTCAGCTCCCATGTAGGACACCCTTACTGCTTTTTGCAGTCCCATACAGCAGTAATTTGAGCAAGATCATTAACCCACCCCATGAACTATTACTGTCACAGATCTAATTCTATAGTTAATTTGCTATATGAAATCACTAAATTTGCAGGTATCTCATTGAATATGGATCTTTTCTAAAAGGAAAACATGGAAAATATCCTAGAATTTGAAAACTTACCAAGTGTAACAAAAAAACAGAAGAGACTATCAACAATAGTGTCCATTATAGTTTCCATTTCTGTGTCTGTTACATCTGGCCGGTTAATGGCTAAAACAGTGTGGAAAAGAGTTAAAGAGTTAAGAACAGAGTTAAGTAAGTTTATGGCACTTTAATACTGAGAAAGAGAAAGCGATACTCTTCTTACCTAACGGCTGTTACGAGCCAACAGCTTTTGTTGCAGAAGAGATGCAATTGTGAAATGCCTCTCTTAGCACATCCATTACTTTTTTCTTTTTTTTTTTTTTTTTAATTGAGAGAATGTAATTATTGCTCACTGCATAAAGTCAAACTACACAATCTTTTCCAATTATCTCTGACAACACATACTGTGACTTCTGGACTGTGTTAGTATTACATTATTAAAAACCTCCTAGAGAACCACAATATGGAACAAAAACAGCCATCCATTTGGAAATCATTTTCAAATACAAACTCCTCAAGAATTACTTGTATAATTTTAAGAGAATTGCAGCATGCAGTTTTCAGTATTCAAAGATTCTAAAGATTCTAAGTCCTACCTCTTCTAATGGAGATTCCTTTTCTTTTTTCCTTTTTTTAAATAATATATTTACTGTCAGTCTCTAGGTTAAGAGATAATTCCCAAATTCTAAAACATTTCACATTACAGATAGGAAGATTTCCCTCACATTTTTAGGTCAGGGCAAGAGACACGTAACAACATTTCTGTTAAATAATTAACACTGACAAGAATATAATAGTAAACAGGAAATATCAAACCTAATCTTATTACAGGTCTCAAGTCAAGCACTATCTCAGGACTCATTCCATAAATCCCATCCTCATTTGTTTCACTTTACCTCACATGATTACCTGTAATACTCTTTCTTCAAAAATGAACTTCAAAGCTCTGAAAGCTCTTCAAAGCCTTCCATCCAAAATTTATGCATGGCCAGCCATAATCATTCTCTAACTTTACAGGTGTTTTTTTAACCCAGCTTTTGTTCTCTAAGAACTTTAGAGAGAGGAATTACATTAGCAATTTCTATCAGCAGCTATACTTTATAAGTCAAACTTTTTACTAGGCTGCTAAGGTGACAGCAGCAATAGAAGTGCTCTCCTGAGGACTTTTTTCATTCTGAGTTCAAGTTTATGAAATGTCAGGACCAAGAAAGGTAGACTGTTCCAAATATCTGTATTTTTCTGACAAAGCTTTGAAATTAACTGGGGCTATTACTCTACAGTTATCTCCAACTAATGGTCTCCCAGTTTACAGGAGGGAAGTATTTTTACTCCTTTGCCCTTCTCAATTTTAAAATTTAATTCCCTCCCTATTATTTTGTTTAAGGTACTAATTTATGATGTTCCAGCTATGTGCATACTGTCAATACCTTCTAATTTTGTGTAACATGCAAATTTTATGATCAAATTCCAATTTTTTTTGTACCAACAATCAACACAAGTATTCAGTATCACTGCTCCTTAGGTCAATCTTTGCGAAACTCCATTAATAATCTTTCAGTAAAATGTTCCATCGTATTTTCTATGTATTCCTCTCACTCCACTGTAATAAGCTTATGGGGGATACATCTATTACAGGAAAATAAACGTAGGTCTCCTACATCTTCTTGCTGCTTTACAAAATTGATCCAAATTTGGTAAAGCATTCAAGTAGCATAAACCAGGATGCCAGGAACATCTACTTTATACCAGTATTACCCATTTATTTTTTCCTTCTACACAGTCATTGGAAAACACAAGAGAGAGCCTGAAGGATTAACTAGTCAGTCCTCTTGCCCAAAGATGAGTTAAACCCATGTTATTTCGGTGTCTAAACCAACTCCCAAAGCTTCCTAGTCATGCAAGTGCCATAAAACATATAGGTAGTCTATACTAGTATTTCACTGTCTTTAACATTAGAAAATGCTCCTAATATCTGACCAGAAATTTCTTTGTTGCAACTTAAGCTCATCACTTCTTGTCCATTACTACATGGACATAGATAATGTGTTATCTCCTTTCTGTCTGTGGAAGCCTTTTAACATAACTGAAGAATGTTATCACGCTTATTCATCCTGACATTACCTCTTTGTAAGTGCAGTCATATAGCTAGGAAATCAGGAAACTGAAAAATAACTTTGTTACATTTGTTCTTAGTTCACCCATTTATCTACATGCTACTGCCACATGTGGCAGTGCTGCTGCAAGAACAGCAGTTGTCTTTCATCACCATCAAGCTTATATTGACATATGTAGCTTATGAAATTATATATAAACTGGTAGTTTCCTGCTAGGGTTACTGTCCAAAGGCAAAAAAGACCACTTCTTTGCCTGTGCACTCCTACTGCCTGCCTGTGTCAGATCTAGAACTCACAGAGTGAGACAGATCAGCTCAGTGCTCTAACAGAAAACTAATCACTCTCTATGGAAGATTAGATCAATCAGCTTTTGCAAACAGCCAACTTCTAGACTGGTTTAAACATTGTGTGGAACCACATGTCATGGAGCAAAATTCAATGGCCAAGAGAGGAAAACAAACCACACAGAAACTGACAATTGGAAAACATTTTCAGTCATTCTGATGCAAATTCCTTGTTAGCTAGGAGAAATAAGACCTAGTCAAGTATCTTTATGAACACACAAACACAGCATAAAACAATTATTACTAAACCTCTTAACAGCAGGTTTTAGTAAAAAAATATAAGTCTGCTTTTCAAACAAAAATGCTGCTCATTCTGACGACAGAAATGATCTCTGGTGAGACAGAACTCATTATTATGGATCCAGTTTCAAAGAAAGGTTCTGACTTTGGAAATTGGTCAAGAACGAAGAAAAATCTCACTGCTAAATGTCAGGCACACAGAGACTTCCCATCTCTACCTGATCACTAGAAAGTATTTTTTGCATCCAAATAAATCAGGAATTAACTCTGTGACACTGTGCACAGACACTGTGACTATGTTAAAGTAATGGGGAGATGCTGCAAAAAAAAAGAGCTATCTTGCCTTTGACTTACACACTTCTGCTGCTTCCCTTACATTGGATTTGTAAATCACAAAAATGAGATGGTATTTTCTATGGAATGAGTAAGATGAACACTGCAGCTCCAAGATCACTGTTTCTGATATAAAGGAGGAAAAGATGAAGGAACTACAGTGGGTGCAGCATGACAACTAACCCTGCATTAGTGAGCCATTTAAGTAGGAGGGGCAGGAGAGGCAGAGTGAAAATTCTCTGCTGATTTAGCATACTGGTGGACAATTATGACAAGTATGCATGTTGACTTGAGCTACCATAGCCACAGAGGTAACTGAGACCTAAGCCAGCCACTTGGTTTTCCTGCTAGGTGCCAAAAAAGGTCCAACAAAGTCCCAAGAAAAGAGTTCCATGAGACTGACTTTACTTGCAACTCTGAGACTTTACAAAGAAGCTGACATGCCTGGCTCATGTGCTTGCAAAAGCAATCGGCATTTCTTATTTTCTAGAATGCCCTTTTTTCAGATTTTTCCCTGTGTTACTCCAGCCTCTGATTGTAACCATCTCCCCTCACATACACCCACGTTTTCATGTCCTGAATATGACAAGCAGGTACTGACTGGTCACTGTCTAGAAGATGCAAGAAACTCTATCAGTTAAAGGCATCTTTCTTGCTTTGCATTCCTGACAGTAACAGTCAGACTGATCATTCACATAGGAAAAAAATACTTTATTCCTTAAGAACCGAAGAAGGGATTATGACTAAATAGTGGTGTGTAAACACAGTAGCCCCCTGCAGTGTCTATCTACATGTGTAAACAATATGATT
The DNA here is from genome assembly GCA_024611175.1 of Megaceryle torquata. Lineage (NCBI taxonomy): Eukaryota > Metazoa > Chordata > Aves > Coraciiformes > Cerylidae > Megaceryle > Megaceryle torquata. The sequence continues at coordinate 28,286 of JANIJG010009464.1, read as the reverse complement.
TTTTTCTACATTATTCTACTTATAAAAAGGCCTACTATTTATGGATACCTTTGCTTTGGTTTTACTGCTAAGACCAGTCCTCAGGAGTCCCTTGAAGACCACAGAGAAAGTTCGGAGAAAGGAAGGTTTTGCCTCAGTTGAAGAGAATTGGGTTAGAGGTCAATTAAACAAACTGAACTTCCACAAATCCATGGACGCTGACAGGATGCTCCCACAAATGCTGAGGGAGCTGGAGGAAGTCATTACTAGGCTACTCTCCATAATCTTTGAAAAGTCCTGAAGAACAGGAGAGGTGCCTGAGGACTGGAAGAAAGCCAATGTCACTCCAATCTTCAAAAAAGGCAAGGAGGACCCGGATGACTATGCACAGTAAGTGTGGGGCTCTGGAAGCTGAAGGACAAACAAATTATGATGTTTCTCAAAAAGAAGTGGAGAAGCCCCTCCCCTCCTGTCACCAAGCAAAAAGAGGGGACCTAAGAGACAAGGGGGAATGGAGAGAGGTCACAGAATCATAGAATCACTGAATTATTGAAGCTGGAAAAGACCTCTGAGATCATTGAGTCCAGCCTATGACCTAACACCACAACATCAGCTAAATCATGCCACTAAGTGCAACATCCAATCTTTTCGTAAACACCTCCAGGGATGGTGACTCCACCACCTCCCTGGGCAGTCCATTCCGCTGTTCTATCACCCATTCTGTGAGAAAGTGCTTCCTAATATCCGAACTAAACCTCCCTGGTGCAGCTTCAGGCCATGCCCTCTCATGACAGAATCACAGAATGTTAGGGTTGGAAGGGACCTTGAGAGATCATCTAGTCCAACCACCCCACCAGAGCAGGGTCATCTAGAGTAGGTCATACAGAACGCATCCAGGCAGGTTTTGAAAGTCTCCAGAGAAGGAGACTCCACAACTTCTCTGGGCAGCCTGTTCCAGTGCTCTGTCACCCTCACAGTGAAGAAGTTTTTCCTAATGATTTTGTGGAACCTCCTATGTTCCAGTTTACATCCATTGCTCCTTGTCCTGTCACTGAACATCACTGAAAAGAGCCTGGCTCTGTCCTCCTGACACTCACCCTTTATATATTTATAAACATTAATGAGCTCACCCCTCAATCTCCTCCAAGCTAAACACATCCAGCTCCTTCAGCCTTTCCTCATAAGGGAGATGTTCCACTCCCTTGATCAGCTTTGTGGCTCTGCGCTGTACTCTTTCAAGCAGTTCCCTGTCCTTCTTGAACTGAGGGGCCCAAAACTGGACACAATATTACAGATGTGGTCTCACCAGGGCAGAGTAGAGAGGTAGGAGGACCTCTCTCAACCTACCAGCCACCTCCCTTCTAATACACCCCAGGATGACATTGGCCTTCTTGGCCACAAGAGCACATTGCTGGCTCATGGTCATCATGCTGTCCATCAGAACTCCCCGGTCCCTTTCCCCTACACTGCTCTCCAACATATCAGTCCCCAACCTGTACTGGCACTTGGGGTTGTTCTTTCCCAGGTGCAAAACTCTACACTTGCCATTGTTGAATTTCATGAGATTTCTCCCCGCCCAGTCCTCCAGCCTGTCTAGGTCTCTGAATGGTAGCACAGCCTTCTGGTGTGTCAACCACTCCTCCCAGTTTTGTGTCATCAGCAAACTTAATGACAATGCACTCTGTTCCCTCATCCAGATCACTGATGAATATGTTAAATAGTACTGGTCCCAGTATTGACCCCTGAGGGACTCCACTAGATACAGGCCTCCAACTATACTCTTTCCCATTGACCACAACTCTGACTGCTTCCCTTCAACCAGTTCACAACCCACCTCACTACTTGGTTATCAAGTCCACAGTTCCTCAGTTTAGATAAGAGCATACTGTGGGAGATGGTATCAAATGCTTTACTGAAGTCTAGATAAATCACATCTACTGCTCGACCACCATCCATCCACCTGGTTATGTCCTCATAAAAGGCTATCAGGTTGGTCAAACATGACTTCCCCTTAGCAAAGCCATGCTGACTGCTCCTAATGACCCTCTCATCCTTGATATGCCTAGACACAGCACCAAAGATAAATTTTTCCATCACCCTTCCAGGTGTACCTTGTTCCTGTGTGATCTACTCTAGGTGACCCTGCTCTGGCAGAGGGGTTGGACAGGATGATCTTTAGATGTCCCTTCTAATCCCTACCATGCTGTGATTCTGTGATCTATATATGTCTATACTGCAGTTTTGCTTTACTAAATTTGTTATGTAAAAATACATAATTATTTTTCAATACTACAACAGCCAAATAGTAAAGATGTTGAAATTATTATCTAAGAACTGCTTCCTTCATTACTTTAAACTAGACATCTAACAGAGTATCCCAAATTCTGAGCAAATCAAAGCAAAGTAAAATCAGTGCTTGGTATTAGCTACAACTTCAAATGTAAATTTCAACTTTATAGACATTCCAGAATAATTTTTATACAAACTTTACTTACCACGATATGAAACAAGCTCTTTGTTTTGGTTACATAATACAAACATGTCATCTTCTAAAGTAATAAAATTAAGATATTGATCAAACACCTAGAAATCAAGGAATAATGGTTAGAACAGTCCAGAGTGAAGCATGAAAAAAAAAAACCTCTGTGATTTATTGCTGCTTCTTTTTGAACCTTTTACAGAACTACCTATTAAAAGAAAGAAATGCAAGATATAATGTATGAATTAAAAAGACTGCGTAAGGACTAAGTGACAACACAAAACAATAGAGCACCTGAAAACTGCTAAAAGAAAACAGTCCAAGTATTTCTGTGAAAAAAATTTTAGTAGCCAGTCATCACTGAAAAATCATATATGGAGGACATTATAAAATAAGACACTTATTTTTTATTAATATGAAGGACTACAACATAAACAGTGCTAAACTCTCAGGCAGGAGAAAGAGGGCAACATCTACACAGTAAGAGATTATAGCTCACAAATTCTAGTTTTTCTGTAACATACCTGGACATTCAGGAAAAAAAAAATTAAACTGTCCTAGAGTATAAAGTGTTAATGGGACATCACAACAGAAAAACAGATTTAAGAAAGTTAGTTCACAATGCTACACCAACTTAACCCTGCTGAAGATCTTGGGTTTAAACAATACTAGGAGTTTTCACTTAATTTCACAACAGTTTCTTTCTATCATGCCAGCAGTATTCCCTAACAGAGGTGAGAAAGAGTGGATGTATTTATACTTAAATAGGAAAATAATTAGTTAATAATTTGCAGGGTTTGGTACAGGCATTCAACCAAACTAAGAGGGCACACACCTGACACCTGCCTTTAAATCATAAAGGTATAGAAATGTATTGAATAACAGTGTATATGTATGAAACATCCATCTCTACAGTACACTGCCTAAGTGTCAACTTAAAATGACAACTGTACTCATACCACACTTCTGTATTTAGGAGATAAAAAAACCCCATCCCATTATACATACCCTGGATGCACTCATTGATCTGATGAGACTGGGAATACTCTGAAAACACTATATTTTACCATTCAGCAAAAAAGTCTTGCAGCACTTGGACTTTTGACGAATCTGAAGCACAGTACTAAGCTGCATTACAGAGATGACTGTAGATTCCCTTTATTCCCCCAGTAAATCTATGCCCGACATTGAATCTAGCTAAACATTTGTTTTGTTTGTGATTCAGTCAGAAAAGCTGTGTATGGCACTGAAGAGGCAAAATGCAGAAACACCTGTAATGGTAGCATCTTTAAGATCAGAGACTGAAGGATTTTCTTACCTTAGCCACTTGAGCTACTGCATTAGCACCTATGGCAGCATTTGCAATATCTTCCAGTTTACTTCTTGAAATGGCAGAAATAAAGTTTAAATAATAAGATTCATAAAGCTGGTTTCGAAGATCCTAAAAGGGAGGAAAACCACAGCCTTTTTCCTGAATAAGTACTAATGTATTTCTGACTAATTAAAAAACATTCATACTTGTACCATGTAACATTCCAATTATCTGCAGTCAAAGTGAATTTTCAGAAGTGCTTAGCTGCTTGTTCATACAGCCCTGTATGCAGTGTTTTGGCTACATAACTAGATAGAACCAACCTAACACTGAACTGAAAAAAAAAAAAGGGAAATTAAATTTAACCAGACGGCAACTACAATTCCCCACTTTACCACTGGCAAGAACATCTTTTGCTCTTCTTCCCATCTTTGGTGAAGATGTCAGCCTTGCACCAATTCCTCCCAGAGAGAGTGAAAAATAGAGGTTAGCATAGTCCAACCGACTGCCTCAAAACAGTCAAACAGACCCAGTGGCTCAGGACTATGTGTGTCCAGATGAGTTCTGAACATCTCCAAGGACGGAGACTCCACAAACTCTGCAAGCAATCTGTTCCAGTGTTTTTTATATTTTGATTTGTGCCCCTGCCTCTTGTTTTTTTCACTCCCAAAACTCTCTCTCCAAAACACGGAAGACAGATTTACCCTTCTATTTTCTGGGAAATTGAAGCTTTGCATGTAAAAATTTTGGGTAATATTTTTATGACAAGTATGTGCTAATATATAAAAAAAAATAGAAGCAAAGATTTTCAGACATGAGAACTAGATGTAGAATGGCCATTCAGGTGAATGAAGGATTAGTTTATGCACTCTATTGTGTCCACTTGTTTGAAACATTAAGGATTGAAGTTACCTGGCACATTCTGTCAATATTTTCTTCTGTTGGCATTACAAAGTAAACAGCTGGAACATCGGGAATAGCATCCCGATCTGAATGCAAAAGCCTGAAATGAAGAAAAAATTTATCTCTAGTGTGTTCCTCCTCTAATTTGATGTAATATAAAAGTCAAGGGAATTATTTATTTGTACAGAGACATTTAATTTCCTACAGTTTTTTCCCTATATTTAGCTAGATTTTTAGCATGAACAAGACATGAAATAATAGCAACATTAGTATTTGTGTAATTTTGGCTGAATATATTAATAGACATCTCCAATGTTTATTCAAAGACTGACAAAAGGGATGACAATTCTTCATAGACAGATTACTCAGAAAGCAGTAAAATACTGCATCTACAAAGTGCATATACCAGTATTAAATGTTGACATGAAACATCTGCATATCTCACACTATTAAACTTGCCTTTCATGCTTAAAGGCAAGGTGCTTATATATTTCTCTCACATTTCTTCTGATATGTTAACATTTTAACTGTGTTTCCACTTAGTAAAAGCTTATAAACTTTTGAAAAACATATCATCAAAGTTTCTCTATGACTATTACCACAGCTAAGGAATGACAATGAACTAAATAAATGTAAAATGAGGAAAGGAAATGGAAAATCTCCTAAAATAATACTTTTAAGATGCTGTACGTTTGACAAGAGACAAATTCTACATGTAAAAAGACAAGCAGAGAACATACACAGTCCCATGAAACAGTTTGTGCCAGAATAATTCTAATATACAAGAATACAGAGGGATTTGTACAGACAGACTTCAAAAAAAACCCCGCATATTGGATAATTTTTATTTCTGAACAGGGGCCTGCTGTACTTAGCAAGAAATCCTACTGAACAGTGTTTGGAATTATCTGTCCATTCCCCGATTCTGAATAATACAATTTGATTTCAGGAACAAGTCAAGAGTATGATCCTTATTTGACAAGTTATTTATTGAACATTTTTCAATGTTTTGATCATGACTTGGGAGAATATTAAATTAAGTTCTTTTTAGGAAAAAAAAAATCCTAATTTTTTAAAAGTACTTACAGATGCAATGTGATCCCCATATCTCTCAGCTCTTTCACTGACAGCAAAGGTGAGATGATATCTTGGCCAAATCTGTCGTAAATGAGAACCTGAAACAGACACACAACTTCTTACAAAGTACACACTGTAGAATACAGGATACAATGGATAAAGGAATTCAGGTTTAAGGAATTACTGCTCTAACCTGAAAAGTGCTAAACATTTATAATAATTCCCTAATTTGTCATGGACTTACATTTGTGCTTACTAATAAATTTTTAAAAAGAATGAAAAGAAACTCAATGATAAAGGGTAAAATATTACTTTCATCTCCTGAAAAGATGCCCGTGAAACAGGAATCTGTCAGAAATTTGTTATTCTAAGTGCAGAATTTCTCCAACTGCATTTGTGAGGAAACAAAGGGAGAAGCAGAGGTAAAAAAAGTAATTAGTGAGAAAAGACAACAAAATACTTAAAGAAATTGAATATACGCTTTGTAGTAGTAAAAACTTCACAGAAATTAAGTTATTTACTTTTTAAAGCTAATAAAGGTAGCTTGAGCTCAGCTTGTTCTAGATTTCAGACTATTAATAACTCTTCCCTTTCTATAGGCTCCTTTCTGACTGCATTCACTTGCAAGGTATCATGCAAGCTTCTGCCAATGGCTATCAGTAAGACCTAAGTATATTTCAAAAATGTCCTCCTCAGTTACTCATTAAAATATTGCATAAAGAATCCATTAGTCATTGGGTCTTTTAAGCAGACAATATCTCAGATATGTATTTTTCTCACCAATTCTGATAGTGAATTCTGTATACTCATAACACTGGAAAAAATATTTTGTACAAGTTAATAACATAAAGATACTTGTTAGTTAAAATTTGAACAACTGAACTTTTTTGTACACTATAAAATTTTCCTATCCCTGATCAAATAGTCCTTACCTTCCATACTGGTTCTCCTGTGCTGTTTTTAACAGGAGGGACATTGAAGTTCAGCATACGTTTCAAAGCCACTGGAAAATAAAGCAGAATAATGCTTTACTCCTTTTACACTTCAACACCAGAGATCAAACACATGAAGAGGATTTTATTATACATTTCATTTGAGAGGAGAACCATAATAAAACATAAATGCAACAAGTCACAGTTTCATTATTTTTGTGCAGCTTTGACTGACAAGTAGCACATATCTGCTACATTTATGGGCTCTGGAAGATACTGCAGAAGTTAAAGCAGCAAAACCCTAAACATGAAGAGTTTCTCTTCTTAATTATTACAGGCTGTGTTCTGTCACAGTTTGCTTAAAAATAATTCCAGTATCTTCTGAAAGTGCATTCTGTACAGGAGGAACTAGTTTGCTTTATTCCTCTGAGCTGCTTTTCCTACCCCACAGGAACACCACTATATACACAAATAAAAAATACTTTACACCTTGCTAAAACTGATACACATTTTGAAACATTTTGAGAACTCACAGGAAGAAGCTGCTGCTTTAAGAGGTACAAAAATGCCCCTCATTTGCAGCAGGAAAACTCTCTGAAACAAGAATGAGCTTTCATTTAACTTTCCATTCAACACAGAAACCAAAGCAGATTCCTTCACCTACCTCTAACTTGCAGTAAGGAGTCCTTCCTCATTTATCTGATTAAACAATACACTATGTGTTGTTCGCCCATCTTTGACTAGCAACAGAAGATTATTTGCATTGCTATTAGTGGCTATTCTCTTCAAAGTCATAAAGAAAATCACAAAGCTTTGCAAAGAGGAAAAGCTTCCAGAAATCAGGGCAATGTGTATCACTTTGCTCCAAAGTGGGGAGCAGTAGAAACAATTAACTTTTGACTCATTGGCTGAATGAAGCTTGTGAGTGTACCAGTGCAGTTCCCTGGGGCTTACAGTACCACAGGACAGCTCAGGTTGAAATGGACCTTGGGAGATCTCTAGTCCAACCTCCTGCTAAAGCAGGGTCAGCTGTGAGGCCAAGCCAGGCTGCTCAGGGCTTCATCCAGTCAAATCTCCAGGGATAGAGATGTCACAACCACACTATACAAGCTGTGGCATTGATTGTCCTTGTCACGAAAAAGTTTTTTCTTATAACAGATTTGAGTATCTTGTTTCAATTTATGCCTGCTGTCCCTCACCCTTCTGCCATACCTCACCACAAGGACCCTGGCTCTATCTTCTCAATGCCCCTCACACTGGGGAGCTACTGTTAGGTGCCCATGGAAGCTGCCTTTTCTCCAAGGCAGAAGAAGCACTTGTGCTGCAGCCTTACCTCATAGTGTTCTAGCCCCTGACTACTTTGGTGGTCCTCTGCTGAACTCCCTCCAATTGATTAACACACTTCCTCTACTGGTAGCCACAAGCTGGACATAGTATCTAGATGTGGCTTTCTGGGACAGAGTAGGGGGCATAATCACACCCCTCGATCTACTGCCTGTAGTCCTGTAAATACAGCCCAGGATGCTGCTATGTAGGGGCACACTGTGGGCTCATGTTCAGCTCACTGTCCACTGAGAGCCTTTGGGGGCCTTTTCAGCAGAGCTGCTCTCCAGTCTGCTCATCTCCTGCACTGTGGCCTGTATGCTGCAAGGGATTCTTCCTTTCCAGGTGCAGGAATTTACATTTGTCATTGGTGAATTTCATAAGATCGCTGCTGGCACATTCTTCTTGCCCCTCTTGGTTCCTCTGAGTGGTAGCTCTGCCCTTGAGTAATTAACAGATTCCCCTAGTTTGCTGTTACTTGCACACTTAATGAAAGTGCACTTTGACACATCCTCCAGGTCACTGACAGTGATTTTAAACAGGACAGGTCACAGGACAGACCCATGTGGTGCTCCTGTTGTTACTAGCCTCCAGGCATAGTATGCCTGATTAATCACAACACTGAGCTGTCCATCCATCCAGCCTATAACGTCCTAACTTGGATATAAGAATACAATGTCAAAAGCCTTGCTGAAGCCAAGGTAAATAACATACTCTGCTCTCCTGCTGCCTACAAATCTAGCCATTTTATCACAGAAGACAATCAGGCTTGTCAGGAATGGTTTACCATACATAAATCCATGCTTGCCTTCTCCTTCACACTTTCCAAGAGGATTCACTCCACAATTGACTCCAAAGTGACACAAAGGCTTGGGAGAATTTGTTGGTGAAGACTGAGGTACAGAAGGCACTGCATACCTCAGCTTTATCTGTGTCCACCACTACTAAATGATGAGCTCGTTTTAGCAATGACCCAACATTTTTCACAGAATGGTAGGGGTTAAAAGGGACCTCTGGAGGTCATCCTGTCCAATGCCCCTGCCAAACCAAGTTCACATACATCAGGTTGCCCAGGACCTTGTCCATGCAAGCTTTGAAAGTCTCCAGAGGAGTCTCCAGAACCCCTCTGGGCAGCCTGTTCCAGTGCTCATCACCCTCACAATTTTTTCCTCATGTTCACATGGCACTTTCTGTGTTTAAGCTTGTGCCCGCTGCCCCTTGTCCTGTCACTGGGCACCAACTGAAAAGAGACTGACCCCATCCTCTTGACACCCACACTTTTGGTATTTATAAGCATTGATAAGATACCTTCTCAGTCATCTTCCAGCCAAACAGCCCCAGGTGTCTCAGCCTTTTCTCATGAGAAAGATGTTCCAGTTCCCTCATCATCTTCATATCCCTCCACTGGACTCTGCAGTAGTTCTCTGTCTCTCTTGAACTGAGGAACCCAGAACTTGACACACTACTCCAGATGTGGCCTCACAAGGGCAGAGCAGAGGGGGAGAAGAACCTCCTTCACGCTGCTGGTCACACTTTTCTTAAAGCACCACAGGATACCATTGGCCTTCTTGGCCTCAAGAGCTCACTGCTGGCTCATGGTTAACTTGTCACCTCCCAGGTCCTTCTCCACAGTGCAGCTTTCCAGCAGGTTAACCCTCAATCTGTGCTGGTGCCTGGGGTTATTCCTCCCCAGGTGCCAGACTCTACACAATCTTTCCTTAACTCATTTTACTTATTCACGTTCCCTTCCTTATTTATGTTTTCAGTTCTAAGTTCGTATAAAGCTGCACGGTTATGTATTTTGGTACTACTGGATCTGAAGCAGCTGCTTTCTAGAGTTTACCATTTAAAATTTGGCATAAGCTCTCTACCAAGACGACAGCAATCAGTCCAGTAACAATCATGACAAACACTCATCAAGTCTCTTGGTTTTTTGTTTGCATCTATATTACAACTTCATTTATGTTTAGACTCAATATTCTCTGGGGCAAGGATCAGGTTTTTACTGTGCTTGCACAGTGATATCCTCTGACTGGTTACGAACCAGGATAAAGGTCACAAAAGATGGTGCACATACACAGCAATATAAACACCAAATGATAATAAATATTTTCTTTTTTTCTGAGTATCTTTTAGTTGCTCAACGTATCTCCTTGCAAATGACCTCCCCAATGGAAGGCAACACGGGTTCAGTGAGAATGGTTGACTGAAATAAGCAAGTAACAAAGTGAAGCACACCAGTAAAGAATAAAGCTGTACAGAGTAAGGGCTCAAAGGCATCGGGCTTTATCAGAAAAAAAAAAAAAAAAAGAGAATAAATTTATCTTCAAAAAGAAGTAAGGGATTTTAAATGAACATTAAATAGCACTATTAATGTTGAGTGGCCACAGGAATAATACTACAGAAAGTAGACTTCTGGTACAAAAAAAAGATGGAGAGTACCAGGAAATACTTAAGGTCAACACAGAGATTCAGACTGAGGTTTTAAGGCAGATGACTTTAAACATTTCATGTTAAATAAATACACCCATAATCTGCTATAACACCAGGAAAATACTGCAATTGTCAAGGTGATAAGATTACAGCTCAAACTACTGACAAAAACTTCGGAAAGCAAGGGAAGTAGAGGACTCTGGAGTCAACAGGCTCTATGCTTTTAGGAGTATGTTCAAATGGGTGGCTCAAGGCTGCACGAAGCATCGTCAAGACAGAGAATAAAATAAATTATGAACTCAGCAATGTGCAAGGAAGGATTGAATAACCGACCCTTTACCTACAGAAAACCTCCTGCATAATTAATTGCAGTTGTTAATCACGTATGCTCAGTTTCTTGAGGGTCAATACACGCCCCAAGGCTCCTGTATTGTCTTCACAACAGAGACTTTATTTTCGCATCGTTAAGCGGTATTTCCCGTTGATCCCTGCCTCCAGGAGAAAGGAAGCTGAAACGGAGGGAAAGCACAGCCCGCTCCTCACGGCCACGGAGGATGGGCACCGCTCAGGTCCCGGGCCCACGTTAGCCCCTCCCCGTGGGCGATTTCCAAACCACGGCGGCACCTGCAGCCACGTCTTTGCGGGCCTGGGCTCGCTGCCGCCCCGGCAGGACACATGGACGGCCCCATGCCTCACACCGAGGCCGGGCTCCCTCGGCAAGAGCTGCAGCCAGAGGCCCCCAGGGCCCCGCTGCTGCAGAGGCAACTGAGCAGCGTCCCAGTGGGCGCCGGGGCAGGAGGCGGCCACCGTCCCGTTGCCGGGAAACCCAAGCCGGGTGAGAGGGCGCGAATCCCCCAGCGGAGGCAAGTCGGCGCGGAGACGCCCACATCCCGTCCCGGGGATCCGCCAGGAGAGGCAGGCAGGAGCCCCCGGCTGCAGTGTGAGGCTCATGGACCGCTCGCCCAAGCCCAGGAAGGGCCGCTGCCGCGCCGCTCGACGAAGACCGCGGGAAGCCGCTTACCTGTCTGCTTTTCCCGGATACCGGCCGCCATTTTCCTGACCCGCCAACCCGGCCGCGGCGCTCCGCCCACTGCCGTGTACGCAGGCGCCGGACGACGTGGCGGCCTGTAGGGCCATGGGAGGTGGCTCCCAGCCGCACTCCACCCCGCTCCGCCGCTGCCCCGCCGCCGCCAGGTGCGAAGAAGCTACATCATAGAATGTAAAATTTTGGCCTGGGCCTTTCTGCAGCTGAAAGCCAAATAACAGACCAAGATCTTTCCAACAGAGGGCGCTGTGATTTATTTTCTTTCCCCCCCCCCACCTTTTTTTTTTTTTTCTCCTCTTCTCTCCTCAGAGCAAAAGTCGCAGTAACAGACTGAATTTCCACAGAGATAACAAACGCTCGCCAGAAACCAGCTTCAGTGCAACCAGGGCAGCTTAGAGACCCTTGGATTAACTACATGAAAAGGACTGACGCTTCAAAACCAGGCAGCTAGTTACAAATAAACTCATCAAGTTTTATTCAGTTATTGAATAAGACAAGAGGTGAAGTTTGCTTGTCTCTGCCTTAAGTAGGACATAGCAACACCGAGCGTGCCTTCACCTCTCTCTGCAGAGGCTGAGAGCTGTGTACTTCACAGAAACTCTACAGGGGGAAAAGGCCCCACTCACCCTCACTCAAGTTTTGGATACAAAGCTATCTGGATAAACATGCTAGAGGTGTAATAGGAAGGTGGAGAGGGGGAAAAAAAAAGTATGAAAATAGTGATAATGCTTCTAGAGCTAAACCCCATTAAATTACTGAAATGAAAACACCGAAGTTATATATTTATTACAACAGTAATTAACCCTTTATTGCACTTTTACCATATACATGACAGTTATTGCTCCACCATTCCTGATTATTTCAACACTGATGCTCCCTCTGTCAAGTGTGATGTTTCTTGGAGACGCAAAAATTTCAGGCACTGATCCTGCAGTTCAAGTTAGAGCTAAAAGTATTTACAAAATTTACTTTCTGTATAATGTTCTAAGTTTAATAGGAACATTAAGCAATACAAAATCAGATGCTTCCATTGTTTTATGAACATTGTTTGACAATTTTCTGTATACATTGACATTTCAAAAGTTTTTGCATTTCAATTTTTCTTTTATCCAGCTAGAAATTCCAATAAGTAAAAAAAAGAATCTTGAGCTTCAGAAATGCTCTCATATAATACAGATTCAAGATAAACTTTAAAAGCATATTCTGTAGCCTCAAATTGCATTTCTTTCTATTTGAATAAGTTTTTTTTTAATACTGTTTTCAAAAAGCATAACAAAATGTGGGAGTGAATTAATGACTAATACTCTGCTCTATGTTTTAACATCTTCAAGTCTTCCAAGATGGAACATCTTAATGAAAAAAGTCAAAGCTGCAGCACAAGATGTTTTAGACCTTAAGTATAAGCCAGTATGATTTTTTTTTTCTCTCCTTTTCACTATATTTCACTCATGAAACAGTTAAAAATGTCAACAGCTTTTTCTGGTAAGCACATTTACCATGGGTGAAAGCAAGCCACAGAAGTTCTTAAACCTTGGTTTTTTGAACATAGATCTAAACCACCTGTTTGTGTTGCCCTTTTTTTTTTAAATCTATGCTTCATTAATGAGACCATACTAAACCCACTAATGCTAATCTAATATAGTTTACTGGAAATGATCACTCACAGAGAATAAACAGCTTAATTTGACCTGCTAATTCCAGATGGAAGATTAGTTTGATGCCAAGACTCCGCAGTCTTGGCCAACCCCAAAGACAACTGGCAGTATTTCTCTTGTGGTCCTGACATGTTGTAAAAGATGTAACTTCTATAAAAACATATTTAATACACAACAGCTAGTGTATATGCAATTATTATCCTTGTGTTACAGAAATACTGACAGCAACTGTCCCAATTTCCAGATGTGCCTCAGGTTAAAGTTTATAATGTAGTTTTCATTTTACATAATATTGCACACAGTGACCTGCTATAGCAATTAAAAACCCAATGGTCATTACAGCTACAGAAACTGCTCTTACAGTTTCCTTGCTCTTACACTTTGCAGACAAGAGAGATCTATATTTTGACAGATTGGAAGTCAGCTTATTCAATGAAATTTTAATGAGCAGAGTAAATTTAGGATTGGTCTATATAAATAAATGCTGAAAATAAGCAGAAGAGAGAAAGTTCCTCTCCACAGCAGAGTTTAGGAATACAACTTAATACAACATATCAAGGATTATGTTAGAATGTCTAGACAGAGATGATCGGACAAATTAAAAATAACTTGTCCTGAATGTATACATATCAGTATTAGAAAATGGGAGCAAGTTCTGTGTAAGAAAAATATTTTCAAACAATACTGGAGACTAGAAGATTTTACAAATTTCTGTGTTTTGCTGTAGTATTGTATAGCAGATAGTTTTAAAGTTAACATTTCTCACAGCTGCCAAATAATCTATCAACTACTGAATTCAAAACTAAAAGCATGTGAACCCTATTTTTACCTCAGATGCTATTCAAAGCCTTATATTCATAGTACCTATTTTTCTTTTGAAGGTTTAAAAATGCTGTTTATTAGATTCCAAATTCTAAGTCATTTCCCTTGCTGCTGCAGGTACCAGAAGTCCAAGAACTGTCCTTTAGAATTATCCACACTCTGCTTGCTACTTCCCCAAGTTCTGTACTTCCCGTACAGAAAAACAATGTAGTATCACAGAATACATTTATCTCTAATTATGCAAGAAAAAGGAATACTGCAGTGGGCACACCACTCACTTTTAAAATATAATACTCTATCTAAAGGACTCTCATTGCTATGTTTTAAAGACATGAACACAGAAGATGAATCCTTATGCAAATTCACAACAAACCACCATCACTATAATGGTAACAGCCCATTCTGAAGGGGAAGAATATCAATAAGTTATTGGCGGTATGATGTTCAGAATAAACAAGTCAAATGACACTCTACAAGAGCTCACTTACTTCAAAGGGGACTTGAATATGCTTTTGTCTCAGAAGCAGAAAAACACCACTAACCCTGCCTTAATTTCAAATACTCTTAAATTTCTAATGACAGGCCTTGGATGAGATTAGATTGTTTCAGCAATTTGAAAACAGTGAGAAATGCCTGATCTAAGCCTTATAATAATGTACTTAAGAGACTCTGAAATAAATAAAGCAATAAAAATGCATAATGCATGTTGTTGTCACCCAGTAATTAAAATAGATCTGTCTAAAAAGATTTAAAAGAATTATCTAAGAAGGACCCCAAGACCATGAAAGAGAAGCTTGTGGCAGTTTAAGATTTCAAAATACCTGCATATTATGAAATGATCTGTGCAATTGCCCATCTGCCTCTTTGCCTTTAACCCTTTATAGCATAGTTGCATATTTAGTGAATCTTCACTGCTACTTCTACAGCTCTTGAGCTGCAGTACACTGCTATGTAACTAGCATTTAGTAATATAAATTTTTAATTAAGATGAACCATAAATGAGAACCTGAAAACAAATTACCTTTTTTTTTTTTTAGAAGCACCTATCCATGTATGATTTACTGTGGATGTACTTTCTTGCAAAAGCATTAAGAAATAAAGCAATCTTGCTTGTATTTTCCCTTAAACCCAAGCTGCATTAATAAAAAACTGTACAATTAATTTTCCATATTTTGAATAATGAGAATATATATAAATATACAGGTATCTATATATACATCTATAGCACAACCAGTGTTTGGGATGTAATGGTGGTCAAACTGATGGGGGAAAATAGTAATTTCAAAAGAGACCTGCATACATTTAAAAAAACCCCTTTTACATGAATGTCTTTTCAGTTTTAGCTTTAGTATTAGTAACATTAAAGTGTTACTATATAAGAATTTCACTACTTATTTTCTATGGCTTAATGATCCTTGTACAAATACTGCAGAATTGAATTCTGTTTTATACAGTTGAAGTTGCTCAGAATGCACCTACAATGGAGCAGGAAGAGTTTAGACTAAAAGCTAGAAAAGTGTCAGGCACTGACAATATTGACAGTTTAGTTTAATAGTTTTAGTGCATAGTTCCATGAAAATACTGACTTCCAGTAAGAATGAAGCAACAGGTTCTAATGAGCAACAAATTCTTATACTTTCATATTTTACATTGTCTAACTAGTATGTTTCATTTTGAAAGACCACTTGTTGCATATTTAAGATTTACTTCTAGTTTTTACTATTTTGGCCATAGTTAGAAAAATAACATATAACAGTAGAATGCAGAAATGTGTGCAAATGTAAAAGATTTTGTTTAACAATTGAAACTCAAGTTCAAATGGATTTTGTTCTTCTGCCACATTATTTTGTGTACCTTTTCTCCAGACTAACTGTATTTTAATGCACTAACCACAATGACCTAAAACTTCCAAGTTTCTTAAGTTTGTATGAGTCATCCAAACAAACAAATCATCAATATAAAAACAATTGCTGAAAAAAATATACATGAAACAACTGAAGAACTGCATCACAGTTTTAGTTGATAAAGACCTACAGCAGTTATCTTCAAAAATGTACCTGATTAGACTTGGATAAATAAGTTACTGAAGTATGCAATACCATAAACATACTTACCTGTGGCAAATAGCTAGAATGTTACTGTTTGGTAACATTTCATACCTGTCTACAGCAAAAGTAGACATATAAAGTACTTCTGCACAGATATTGTGGACTCTTAAAGCCAACTTCGAACAGGAAGATGGTTCAACAGATGAAAGTGTATTTTAATGTGAAAATTATGTTGTCTTAGAAAATTACTACTTTCAGCATATCTTTGGGAGAAAAGGCTGAGCATGCTGTCCAAAATTCAGCAGTGATTTGTAAGCAGACATTCCTGCAGAAAATTGACGTTTCAAAAATTCAGTTTAGTAGCAAAAATATTTATTCTCTTGCAACTTTTAGTGTATTTCTGATGGTGAACTCCATATTTTTTTTAAACTGCTCATATGTCTCTGTTATAGGGAGCTCTAAGCAATTAAGGAGTCTGTTTCCAATGGGATATCTTATATGCAAAAATTTAATAGTAGGTTCAGGATCAAAACCAATGGGCGGTATAGAAAGAGAGCCTGTTGCGAAGAGCAGAATATCCTCCAGTGTCACTACAGACTCCCCACCTTAAAAAAAAACCAAAACAAAACAGGGTTATGTTGTGTTATTCATTGCTTATTACCCATGAACCATTATCCTGCATGTTAAGTGTTAGAGGGAAAACGAAAAACTGCAATCAGGAAAGCCCAGATCAATATGTTGAACAAATATGCAGCTATATGGCCAAATAAGAAATATTTTGGCAAGAAAAACCCAGTTTGGTTAGTGCTGAAAAATCTTGAGTGAATAGAAAAAGATCCCCACATTCTTCTGCAAGAGACGTACCCGTTTTCTTTTTTGTTCATAGCAAAACTGAAGAGGGGGCATTAAAAGGATTTTTCTCTACCACTCTGCACGTTAATGTGGATTTTTTTTGATGGCATTTGTGTTTTTCTTTTAAACAACCAACCAACAAAAAACCTCACCAGAGTTCTAGTTTCCAGTTATTTACCCCTCTCAATTTTGATTATAATTGGTCAGCAATTTTTAGAAATAATTAGTAAGGAAGAGAGGGAACAAAGAACAGTTAGGAACTAACAGTGACCTCAAAACCTTCTTTTTTTTCCACCCCACTGAACTCTAAAAACTAAGCCCTGTATGTATACTAGCAGCTAAATACCCTGAACAGGGAAAGAGAGGGGGAAAAAAAAAGAGAAAAAAAAAAAAAGAGAAAAATTACTTACTTTCCACATCTTGCAAATAACCCAGCCAAAAATCAGCACCTTCAACTTTATTTACATCTGATGAGGAATGGATTGTAAAGAGATCACAAACAGCTTCTGCTGAAAGTCTTTCAGGTTTGTGGCACAATATACTAGAGAACTCATCCGGATACATTTGCATTTTCTCTAGCACACCGAGAGTTTTTAAACCTTGCCTAAAACTAGGTGAGGGGAAGAAAAATAAACAAACAAATGTGCATCAGGAAGCCAGCAAGTAACTAATTGTACTGTACATTTTATAAAGCTGTACAACTGGACATGTTTCCCTGCCTGCAATCTCCAACTATTGTTAAAATTGGACTAGTATGTACACCTCTATCTTGGAAAATGTATCTAATTTTCATTTCAACAATCTAAGTGTTTCTCTGGAGTTTTTTAGGCAGATGAAACACATAGGTGTAGAACATTAACAGCTAAAGTGACTCTTAATTTACTCTCAGTCCTTGATACTGACAAGCAAATTCTTGCTCGCTCTACTCACTTTTGCACATTTTAAGCCCATCTCCAAAAATGCGCAAAACTGTGTTTTCCTGTAAACAAACAGGCTACTTTACTACCTTACACTTTTTAACTGACTACTTTTAAAATATGATACAGATTGGTCAAAATATGCCACAGAAAGCCTTGACTGAAAGACTAATTACTCTCTTTAAAAATATTCCTCACATTCAAAATTCATTTTCATACCTCTTAGAGATTCAGTTGATTGAAAATTGTCAAAGGTAACACCATAAATGTGTCAACTATAAATCCAATTATACTTGGAAAAGTTAACAAGCAATGCCTTTTTACTGAGCAGATGAAGAATGCAAATCAGAAGTACAGTCAGAGACCAATAAAAAACCAATTGTCAATGGCTGCAGCGATCCCAGTACTTTGAAGTCATCACCACATCATGGAGACACCAATTCAGTGCTTACTTTTTAAGTAGGCCAACTTACACTATTGAACATTATCAGTCTCCTAATGGCAGACAAACTCCCTAAGTAGAACTCTGGAAGACTCATTTAAATTCTGAACATATGTTTTAACACTTCTAGAATTTAGAGAGTCTAAATTTAAGCAATTCTGAATTAAAAATGAACATAAGTTAGACACATTTTGTAGCACAAAGGTCTTGGTCATGCTGTGAATCTGCCCTCTTTAGAGGACTGAAAAAGGAATGTAAGCAAGGAGAAACGGAACAGGGCAGATAAGTAGAGAAATAAACTGAAATTAACTAATTAACAGTTGCTACTTAACTCACTGAAAATTACAGTACTTTTCATTGGTTTAAACAGAGAATAAGTAACAAGATAAGGAAGTTAGTTTTAGCAACATCTTATTTTGTATTTCAGTGAGGAAAAAAGATCCAAGAAGTTTGAAAATTCAAACAAAACAAACCTTTCTAAGGGTGAAATAATTCTCTTGATTACATGATGAATCAATATGTCATTCACCAGCATATCCTTATCACACAAAGCTGTTACAGGTCTTAAACATCCAGCAGCAGCAAGAAACTCGTAACAGTCACGTATTGTAGACTCTAGGCTGGACAGACTATTTGCATATTTTATCTGTAGCAGAAAAGAAAACTTAGGAATTTGTTTACTATGCTTGCATAAATATGTATCTATATAAAATAAGCTAATTTGTACTGAAGATATATTCAATAAGCCCTTCTATCACCAAATACAGCCTTGAACAAGAATTTGTCAGTAAGTTTAGTTTTATTTACCATTTTTATTGTTTGTGCTACATCAACATCAGCAACATCTTCCAAAGCTGGTTTCACATTCTCGGGACCATAGACAAGACAGTTGAACAATGTTTTGGAAAAGAAGCCAGGAGATGGGCCACCGTGAACCAGAGAAACTGCAATCATTTTACCAGCTTCAAAATAAAGATTCTCTTTTACAGCTGCAAATAAAAAAAAATACTATATATACATAAAAATGATTTTTTTTTTTTTTTTTTACATACAGTAATCTCATAATGCAAATCCTTCTTACTTTAGGAGATGGAGCAAGTGAGGTTTGCTGTCTTCTGATGGTTGAAACAATAAAACTTTTTTTTTTTTTACATAGGAGTACCATATTCCTTTACTTCAACTTTTCAGCCACTATCAAGGTTTAGGAGGAGATGTAACTTCCTCATTGTACCCAATGCACATTTAATTCTGAAGCTTAAGAACGCAAAGAAGCTAACTTTGGGTCTTTAGAAAATATACCATCAGAGATAATGTTCTAGACATTTGAGGAAAGGAAAATAAGCGACACTGAAGAAAGAAATTCACTTGGAGAGAACTATTTTAAAAGTTCCAAGTCTAATTATATGCTGTATTTTTTCCTTGGCTTTCATCAACTTTTCTAATGAAAACATTTTTTTGTTATTATACAGCTACACTCCATCCTCCTTTAGAATTGAAAAGTAAACAAAAAAAACAAAGCACACACAAAAAACCCCACAAACAAATGAAAAAACCAACCACACACCCAACAAAGAACATAACAGTTTCTATCCACCACAACTATAGTTGTGAACTGACAATCATACTGGATGAAGATTTAAAAACCTTTCAAGTTACGTAGTTCTTAATGTATTTTTGGACAAAGTATTTAATTACCTTGAAAATCAAGGGACAAATTCTTTGCAGGAGAACCCTCAAATAATGATGAATTCTGAAGATGAAGCATTAATATTTGGAAAAAATGGTGTTTTGATGCAGCAGAAGAATCTGTCTTTGGTCTATTCTTGCAGTTTGTGAAGTTTATTTCAATGGTGTTTGTAGGACTGAAGCTGCGCTGTCTAAATCCTTTTAAAGCACTATTCCAGACATTTTCTGTATTGATGTTAAGCCTTGTTGTTTTTTTATTAACTTGTAGCTTTAATTCCTTCAGTATATTAGAAACTTCACTTCTTTGTTTTCTTAAATGCCTACAAGAAAATGGAATTTATTTTCAGATTAAATCTATGATTTATAATTAGCAACAGTTAGAGGAAACATCCTAATAGCTATTAAGAAAAACACCTCCTTAAATACTTCGGTACATATAGGCAATTGCCTAAATTCCATCAGTAAAATATTTAGTATATATTCTTCAAATTTTAGCTCTGTAGTAGCTGATTTTCAAGTACCTTCAAGAACATAGTGCCAAAGAATTCTCACACCATCACATTACGTTTGAAGAATGTGAAATGAATGAGAAATTGAAGAACTTACCACATTTGTGTTAGAGGCATTTTGCAACCAAATTAGAATATACTGTGAACTATTCACTAATATTCAGTCTGTCACTATAATCAAAAATACATTTGAGTAGGGAGAAACACTGCAGTTCTCAATTACGTTAAAAAGACACCAGCCTAAATAAGACTCCTTCTAACTTGCAAGCAAAGCTATTTCAAATACCCTACCTACTAGAAGTAGGTAATTCCCTCATCAGAATTTTTTACATACTGAATTCGTAAAGGACATACTAGCAGCAAGACAAAGAATTTTGTTTCCTTAAACTTAATATTCTAGACTAAAGCCTGTTATGTTACCACAATTTTATCATAACCACAAACTATTTCTATGGTACAAATGCAAAAAACATTGAAAATTCAGGACCTATCCAATTTGAGGAAGTGATTAAGAATCATCTTATTCCCTCTTTTCTAAAGAATAGATAGCCAGGCTTCAATAAAGACCAATATGCATTTCTAGGTTTTGATCCAATCACTACTAGGTATCATTCTTTACTCCTCACTCCACTCTAGTATGTGTAAACAGCAGAAGTCTCTATCAAGTTATGAGTTCAGCTCTTCAAAGTACTCATTCTACTTTTCCAGGGACTACACACACACACAAGTATATATAGACACTATACATATATATACAAACACACACCATGTTCTGTATAAGATACGGTATAAAGCCATGTGTACTCTTCAATGTAAGAAAAATAGAATAAAGTACTTTTTCCTTGCAGACCCGTTCCTTTTTGACATCAGTGGAGATAAGGACATAGTCACACTGTTGGATGATGGAAGTTCTAGGTATGAGCAGGATGACAAGTTGTTCTGGCACATTATCTTTGGTGATCTGGAAGCAGAAACAGATTTTTAAGAAGAGATACAAATGAATAATGCATAACCACTTCTTATTTAAAGGTAGCTATATAAATTCTCCCCTGTTTCCATAATGAATCTCATTTGTATGTTCATTTACATGAAGTCCAACAGTGCCTGAACTACAATTTAAAAAAATTAAATTTCAGTATTTTATTATGTGGTGGTTTTAGGATCTGTTTTTAATTGCATCTCATACATGAGATGGAAGTCTGGAGTGACACAATAGTGAAAGCTAAAAATATTAATTCCTACAGACTTGTAGATTTTTTATTATAGCAGAGGAAAACATTATTCAGCTAAACACCTCTGTAAGCTAGATTTCTAATACACTTTTAACATAGGAAAAATACTGATAAGCAACCTTAGCTTTAAGTTTTGCCATTTGTAAATTCAAAGTTACCTCTGAATTCTTAAGATTGCTTTTATAAAGATCTCATTTTATCAAACTAAAAACTGGCTTACATGTCAACAAATGTCAATAACTATAGAATATTTAGTGTTCACAGCTTACTCAAAAAAGTTCAATTGCTAAACCTTACTCCAATTTTATACTTTTTGCAATTTAGAGTAAGGAGTTTCTCCTACAGAATAAGTCATCACCTCCTCATGTTTAAATATAATTTTACGTTATAATCAGTTTCTGTTTGAAAACAGAAAATTACACACTGGAGAAGAAAACTGCGTTGAGATCCAGGTGACTGTCGAGGGCATTTCGGAGATGGCTCTTCCAGCAAACAAGTTCCATCTGTCTTTTCAGAGGTAGCCAAAGAACGCTTTTTCTGTTTGCTATAGTTCCCTGTATAATTAAATTTATATAATTTAATGAACTTGCTAGCTGTAAAATACACTGTATTAAAAGTTATTATTTTAAGAAGTCACTGTCACAACCATAACTTTACCTGATTTTGCAAGAATACTTCTGCATTCCATACACTCCCAGTTTTGCTCCCATGACTTCATAGATGAACAGGCCAAATGAGTTCCACGGGAACCACAATACTGACAACGCTTTATTTCCCATTTACTAAAATTAAAAACTTATGTATTTAGAATTGAACAGGAGAATGAGGCTAGTTAAAACAAAGAATATTCAACAGTAAGTGTAATCCAGACACTACATTAATAAAGCATAATTTTCTCAATGTGCTAAGACTGTACATAAGCAAGAGGAACTTTCTTCAGACAAGACGTACTCAGTTACTGTCGGCAACAAGAACAAAAACTGAAAGCGCTACCCATGTTCCAGCACCTTGAACTGAAAAAGGCTGTGACTTAGTTTGCTCCCCTGCCTTGTAGTCAATAGCTTGCAGCCTCACGTTGTTAGCCAGCAGCATCCTCTGTATTTTATGGGTATCCATCATACAGCTTTTCCAAATGGCCAATTTTTTTTAAAAGAGCCTATCTGATCATTCTTACACATTCGGGAGTAAGATTCTTTGTTAATGAGAGTGTTTAAGTATCTGTTATGTTTTTGTCTTAAGTTCTTCAATTTCACTTAAGCTTGCAATGGAACAACGTGAAGGATATTAGTTCCAATATCTGAAGCCTAAGGTACAACTCTGAAAGGCAAAGAAAATCCTAAGGTGCATACAATGGACAATGTGTTTGAATGAACCAAACAATGTTTGGTCAAATCTGTACAAAGTAGAGTTAATGTCTTCAGGAAATAACCTACCATGGTACTACAAAAACAAGTCTTCAAAGTAGAGACCCTAACGGTTTTGATTATACTTATGCCAACAGATGATACACATTTGAGAAGCACACAAATGAAACAAGAAAGAATATAGAGAATGAACTTGTTAATCAAAAAACAAGGAAGTGGTAGAGTAGAATGAAGCCTTTTACATGGTCACTCAAGCCTTTCATTAAGCTATCAGTGATACTCTAACTGCCATTTGCATGCAGAGGGGTAGCTTGCAGCTGATTGATTTTTAAACTGATTTTATAGCTAATTTTCAGCAAATTAATTAATTTCTTGTAAAGGTATAAAGTATTCTAACAGTTATTAAATTGTTGAAATAAGCTTTGAATGAAAGCTACACAACATTAGTTTAGACACGCTGTTCCACATGTTATATGGATGTACAAGTTCTACTTCAGCTCTGTATCAAATGAGAACAGGGACAAGACAACTGATAATTAGTCAGTTTGGTATTCTTGGATTTTATAACCTATTTAAATTACAGAAAAGTACTACTGAAATACGATGATTATAGGGAGTAAAACACTTTATTTCAACATGGTGCGAATTTAAAACCACCTGATGCTGAAAAGTATTAAACTATTTAAATACAAAAAAAAACCCCAAAACAAAGCACCAAAGAACAATTCCATCTTAAGATTATACCTTCCTGCAAATGTCATACCTATCGGGTTTATTATAGTCTCTTCCCTTCTTGCAGAGACATCTTTTAATGTCACAGTGTTGATAACATTGCAGTAGGTCTTGATATGCATTCTCTTCAAGTTCCCAAGATGCATCTCTGTAAACAAGGCAGATGTTATTACAACTGTATTTCTGATTGTTTAAATAGGTTCCTCTTGCAAAAAGATGTATGTAATAACCACATGATGATATTTCAATCATGTAATGTTCTAGGCAACTGCTAAACAATTGAGAGGCAGAAGGGAAAAAAAGTCTTGTAAAAAAAATAATACTGTAAAAATATACCAACTTTTTCTTGCATAAAGTTATTTTGATTAAAATATTTAGTATTTTTTCACATGATCTCAGTGCATGTTTGCTCTGTTTCATATTGTTCCACTTTCTCCCTCACAGCAGACGTGAATATTTGCTTTGGAAGTCTACTTAAGTTACCACTGAAATTGGTCTTCTGAAAAGTAACTCTGAATTTTCCAGGCTAGCATGGCAAAGTTCATAAAATATTTTGACAACTCTTTCTCTGCAAAATCCTGAGCTTCTGTCTCCAAAGGGAATTAATGAAGAGACTAAAAGTTATTAAAGAGCAATACTACTAACAAAGAAACCTCATTCTGATCACTTTCTAGCTTATTTTGAGCCCCAATAAATAGTGGAAACTTTTCTGTTCAGAATTCTAGAAGCAGTTGTTCTACGAAACATATACTTAGCAATCCCTGGAAAGAAGATGGAAGCTGTATGGCTGAGTAATCAGTCGATTATAATACTGTCCGGACAGAAATTCAATAGTTTAAAACCTTGGGCACCGAAAGCACACTTCTCAGCAACCTCTATGCGTTAATGTCAGATTATTGTATTTAAGAAATGTTTTGCTATTTTCAATAGGTCTCTGGTTGAATTATAGCACTGAAAATGACTTTTCAGAGCTTCTTGCTTTACGTTTCGGATGACTAAATTGGCCTTTAACAATTTTTATGCATAGCCAAAAGGAAACAGGCTACTCCTTACCAAACCATTCTATTGCTCAAGGTAGAACTGAGGTTTCACATATTAATAGATGCTGGTCTATAGAATAAATAAAAAATATTTTAACACCCTATCGAAGTTTTTGTAGAAGAGTAATTATTTACAAACTTACTTTTCTGGAATGTGTATGCCCATTCTCAACATTTCTTTCTGAAATATGTCCTTGTTATTACATACTGTGCACCTAAAGAAATATATCCCAGCACTCAAAGCTTGATACTGTGTCAAGAAAAAAAAAACAAAACACACAAAAACCCAAACCAATTATTGAATTACTACCATCCTTAGGATGCCAATAAATAATGCCTTAATATCTACTACATTACATATCTATAAGCATTACAGTCATGATACTACCTTGACATGGATGTCAAAGCTGACGTGAATCATGATGTCACTGGGCAGCAAAGCAAGTAGTGAGCATTTTCTCCTCCTTTAGAGGAGAGCTCACACACTAGAATCAGGTTCATAAACAAAAGCACAACCTTTTCCAGTAATCAAGCTCTCCAGAACTAGAATGAATTCACAAAAAGAACCTTTTAACTTTTCTCCAGCTCTGGACTTAGGCAAAGAGAACTGATGATGGATAAAAAACATTTTTAGCATTTAGATTCTACATACAGTGACTTGCAAGAAGGCAATCACCCAGGCTGGACTTCAGTTCATGAAAATAACTGAAAGCATAAACTTTATCACAGATGAAGAAACATGTCAGGGGAGGTTGGGAGGGTGGAAATAATAGCATAAAGACCCCTAGTCCTTCTTGGAAGATACTACTCTCCAAAACAAAACTTTAGCACATGTTCTTCATATGTCCATTGCATACCCAATGCCAACATTAATCCTAAGCAATTTTACACCTTTTTAAGCAATTGTTACATTATTTTTAAACATGGCAGAAATGTGATCTCTGCGGATATAAAGAGAAAAGTAAAGGAGAATCTGTGTTACCTGTAAGCATTCTCGATGAAACCAAGTGTTTTTACAGCAAGGACTTTTCAATACAGTGTACAGTGGAAGCTGTTCAACCAAGTCCAGGCATATTGTACACTGTGAAGTTCCTCTAGATTCTTTAATGGGAAACTTTTGGACTGGTTTATGTTCCCAACAGTAAGATCTAAAAGACAATAATTTAAGGTTCCTTTATCAAAACAACATTTTTAAGAGCCATCATCTTAAAAATCTGAAGATAAAACAAATTCTGTATTTGATTTTTTTTTTTCATGAATAAACACCGTATAACAAAATATAAAGGCAGGCACATACTGGTTTTAGATGAGCTAAGAGCTAATTTTCTTCACAGTAGCTTGTGTGGTGCTGTGTTTTGGATTTGTGCTGAAAACAGCGTTGATAACACAGGGATGCTTTAGCTATTGCCAAGTAGCACTTACACAGAGTTGAAGTCTTTTCTGCTCCTTACCCCACCAGTGAGTAGGCTGGGGGTGCATGAGAAGCTGGGAGGGCTACCGCCAGGACAGCTGATCTCAACTGATCAAAGGGATATTTCACACCATATGATATCATGTCCAGCAACAAAACCCAGGGGAAAGGAGGAAGGGGAGACATTTGGACTTATGGTGTTTGTCTTCCCAAGTAAGTTATGATGATGGAAGCCTGTTTTCCTGGAAACAGCTGATCCTCTGCCTGCTGATGGGAAGTCGTAAATTAATTCTTTATTCTGTTTCCCTCGTGCATGCAGCTGTTGCTTAACCTATTAAACTGTCTTTATCTCAACCCATTCATCTTTCTATCTCAAACCCCACTTTTACCCTTCTGATTCTCTCCCCATCCTGCTGGGGTTACTGAGCAAGCAGCTGTGTGGTATTCTGCTGCCTACTTGGCTTAAACCACCACACACGTAAACAAATGATGTATCTAACAAAGCAAGTCACAACAGAATAGGAAGAAGTGCGTTGCCAACTGGTGCTCTGTAAACCAGAAATCATACACCCTCTTTCACTCAAAACTTTTGGTCCAAATAATGCATTTCCTGTCCTCAGAACCTCAAGCCCTTTCTGTATTGCCATGTTAAAATTGCTACTTTAAGATCGTGGTAAGTTTGCATACTGATTCTGCAGTCTAGGTAGAATAATGAATTTTACAGTTTAGCACATTTTCAAATAAATAAGACAGCTGAGAAATACAGCTCTAGAATAAACCTTTCTGAAAATGCATTATATTTGTGTGCTTGACTTAGTATGAGTTGGTTATTTACGAAGTACCTGCCAGACTTCAGACCACCTACCCTACAAAGTCAGCTTACAGTAGGCAGAATACAGCAAATGCATTTGAGTATTTCGACTATTGCCAAGATGCTGGACAGATGATAGTAAAAGAAAATAAAACATTTTTTAGACACATCATATTAAACCCGTTTCTCCTGCAGTCCATCTCTGATAAGCAGATCTAGAAGTCTGTGCTTTGAAACGTGACAGAATAGCATACATGGTGTTTTGACTGCTGAGATAGACAAACCACTGCCATTTCAATAAAAAGGCACAGAAGGTAAACAAAAAAAAAAAAAAACCCAAACCAGGCTTGATTTTATAAACAGTTTAACTACTTATAGAAGCATGAAGTTACACCTTTAAAAGTATTGAGACTATATCTTATAGGTTCGAGGTATGTGATATAACTGCTTGACCTTCATACTTTACACAAATCAGATGTTTTCTCTTAATTATAAATGACATACAGGTTATCTAACAGCCTACCCAATGACAAGCCGTGAAAACATCTCACCTCCTATATGAATATAATTAATTGAAAATGAAAATAGAACAAAACTCACCTGAAATCTTCCATGAACTGAAAAATACACTCCTTTTGTATCCCACAAGGAAAATGGTAACTTCGCTTGCATTTGGGAGCTACACATCCAATTGAAGCACCCTTTCTCCTACAGATATTACATTTCTGGGAATAATTTGGTTTAGAAATAACAGAACATTAACATCTAAAGTCCAAGTAAAATTACAGGAAGTAAATCAATAGAAAAATGGTTAAGCGTGTAGGAAAGAATATCAGCCAATAGATTGTAACTGTGACAAGACTATTGCATTTTAGCTCTATTTCAAAGAGTAAAGATAGAGTTATTTCACAGACTCTGATTATGTACTGCTTTATATGCATGTTGACTTGTGACAGGTAAGCAAAAATACAATTTCTTTTACCAGTACCTATAGTTTAGTTGCATCTATAAAACTACATAAAGTCAGCTTGAGTTGTAGCATAATATCATGAGGAATTACGCATGTGTAATTTGCTCTGATTCATTTGTCTGGAGAAGAGAAGACAGAGGGGATTTGATAAATGTTTATAAATATATGAGGGCTTAGTGTCAGGAGGAAAAGGGCAGCCTCTTCTCACTCATGCCCTGTGACAGGACAAGGGGGAAATGGATGTAAGCTGGAGCACAAGAGGTTCCACCTTAACATGAGGAGGAACTTCTTTACTGTAAGGGTCACAGAGCA